>JAOQGN010000569.1:0-13777 GCA_027564295.1 Himantozoum antarcticum
TTATACAGCAATTTGTCAATCAAACCATCCTGAACCATCCTGCCGAACCATCAACCAAACCATCCTGAAAATCCTCTACACCAATGGTAGAAGTGGTTAGCTGTTGACACAGCTATCGACACTTCCAAAGTATTTTATCGTTATTGCTTTCAATGGTGGGTACACAGTGGACGTTAACACTTGTGTTATGTGAATTGCTATGAGACCAAAGCAAAGCCAGAATTTGCATCACTCAACTATTCAAATATTTTCCAAATGTAGGAACATCATACATGTCAATGAAGTCGGAAAAGTTTTGGCCTAAGGAAACCAACCCTATTCAAATACATCCTGATGAGGTAAGTAAATATCGGGATCACAACATCTGGAAACAAGGAGCAGCAGCTATTAAATAGCTGTGATAAAAATGGGTATTACATAGAGATGAATCGTTAGTAACTATGCTCCCACCAGTCGTATGACTGTATGACCCATGTTAGATGAGAGTAGTTGACTATACACAGTTGTATACTGTACTGCGTCTGACCTACTACCATAATATTGTAGTCAAAGGTCTTGTCAACACAATAAAAATATCAAATATTGTGTGTATAAATTCTACCATAGGTAAAATACATTACAGTAGCATAAAACTGTCAAAGCTTTCTTTAGCATGTAGCTATCATGGCCTTGGACTAGTCACATTACCGATTACATTACAAGGAGAACATGCAACATCACAAGGGGACCCATGCGACCTAGCCCCGGGCCCATGCCACACTGACTAATACTCCCTTACCCTTGGTTGGTCTTGTGGCATGGGTAAACCTGCGACAAGATAGCCGGCTATCTCGTCATAACTGGTATTACTCCCGACCGGGGGCATATAACTCACCATGTAGGTGGCTTGGTAAGCCAGGCTACATGTGACCTCACAAAGGGAATTTTCTGGGTATTGACAATTATCATGGATATTGCTAGGAAATGTGCATTTTGCTGTCCGTCAATTCTTTTGCAGCAAGAGACCGTCTGGCTGTAGGTATGTGGTATACCAATTAATTTCTACTATTGTAGGAACTATTGCATCGACTTGATGTCAAATGGTCAGAATTGGATTACAAGAATAATGTGAAGTATGTACATGTATTTTGAAATGTCAACTTCTTGCAAATTTCAATCCGCTTGATGTAGCCCATCGATGATCGATCCCTAATATAGATGCGCTGCATCTGCGGAGTATATATATATATATATGGACACATATACGTACGTATAGATATATATGCAGATACAGTGGATTTGCTTGTAATTGTATGTTCCAGCTATCCCGAAGATGAATCCCACTAATTGTTCCAACCAATACAGCATAAATATATTAAAATGGGCTAGGATCAGTTTTATGTGCAATTGGTGTTTGGAGTTGTGTACCCACAGATCAAATGCCAGTCCCAAAGTAAAATACGGAGGGCTCCTTGATCATGATAAAGATTTGAGCTCTAGGATGGGATAGAGCTCCATCTTCATCATGATCAAGTTAGAATTTTACATCTTACTGAACGGGGAATCCAGGTAACATGGATATGGAATTTATTGCAATCAGTCACTAGAAATATAATACGTTAGAAATACCTTTGCATGATTGCAGCTCATAAAATGAAAGCGCGCTAGCTCTAATGATATTCTTTTAGTTTAGAAGATGTCCAATCTATTGTTTACTGTAGAATTGAGAACTTGAAAGGCCCAAAACATCAAAGCCGTCTAAAAGCTGTCCGTGGTTATACAATTGATGAGAAAACGATGCCCCTGCCACTCGGGTCACTCGAAATAAAGAATCAAAGAAGAGCAAGCACGAAGGTGGTCAATCCATTGGAGCCAGACTGTTACGGAATTATGAGATGTGTGGATGTGAAATATCCAAAGTCACGACCAGTCGGCAAAACAAACACCGAAATATTGTGCAGGAGTGTGCATTTTATAGACTAGTTATTGTACTACATCTACAGCCAACTCATATATGTAGTATGTGAAATAAACATGCAATATCAACAAAACACAAGTTTGGTTTTTCAAATTTTTTATTATTTTTTTTTACCCTTCTTTAATTAACTCTTATGAAAATATTTCACCTTCCACAACACAAACACAATAATATGTCGAGCATCCTTCTCTCTAGCTTAACACAAACAAGGGTTTTAGTTCCAAGTTAATATACCAAAGCAAAAGCTAGCCATCTACAGTATCGGAATACCAACTAAATCTTTTTTTTTAGATCACCCTCGGTTCCAATGGAATCACGTTTCAGGGCATCATCAAGTGTGTCACTATGTATGCCTTGCATATACCATCCAAAATGACAACTTGTTGTTTATACTTCTGTTCGGTATATTAACTTGAACTATGTAGGATTGAAAGTAATTACATTAGCTGGTCTTGGAGACTTGCATCTTTGGCATCTGTACACAAAATTAATAATTAATTATACACTCAAGATTGCAACATCGATAAATTTTTTTCAGAAAAATTGCATACATTTAAATTATTTTTTTTTATAAAATATTTGGGGGATACTTTAAATAAGCATGCAGTATGATCAAGAGGCATAATAATATCTTACATGAAAATTGTCATACTAATTAATTAATAATTACATGAAAATTAAGGATTACTGCTACAATACTTAATTAAAGAAAACTTGATTTACAAAAATATATACTCGGCTAACTGAAGATACGACGAGGAAAATATGAGTTATTTTACATCAAAGAAAAGCCAGCAAGCACAATATCCTGTTTCTGCTGATAGAATGGAAGTTCTAATTCATTATCTTTGGGTTAGGAGTAAAATTTGTGGGCTGAAATACACACTACCTAAATAGAGGTCATACTGCTCACAAAAATGTCTTCCAAATTGAGCAGTTCGATTGAGACCTTTTTATGTTTCCCCAGAGAGTGAACATTTGCTCCCCAGGGGTTTTGCAAAAAATTACCCAACACTATTCAATACAATTCTCAATAATGGGTAGCCATCACGTGCGTATGAATATGTATGTACAAAGTGGAGCCTGAAAGCAATGAAATACTTGGAATTGAAATGTGCTTAGTCATAATATACGAGTGCTATATAACATGTGGGATATGTGCTAAATACATCTAGCTATACCAGTTAGGTTCAGACTAACCAGTTTCGCATCTCAAATCAATCTAGTATCAATCTATATTACTATAGGCCATTTCATGGCGTTTAAACAGAGATTATACTTCAATTTCAGATGATGTGTGTGATGCACCTATACAAGGATTACCTGGCAACAACTGCAGATATTACTGGCTGTGAGCCAGGAGTGCTACGGCTAGGCGGACTAGTTGGACTGGTAGGGCTAGGGCGATTATTTTTGTGCTTGGCAGGTCCACTACGTGTATGTTGTGACTGAGCAGATTTGCGTGGTCCATTAATACCTGCATTAGTGGCATTTGATGCATTTTTGGCAGCAGTTCCAGAATAGAGATTGTCTGATTTAGAAGCAGGTGAAGGCTTGTCTGTTTTAGAAGCAGGTGAAGGCTTGTCTGTTTTAGAAGCAGGTGAAGGTTTGCTGTCAGCATTATTATTGTTATCACCGGCAGAAGAGTTGGCTTGTGGGACTGGTGTTTGCTCAGTAGATGGCGATGTTTTCGTAACAACTGGTTGACTTGTAGCAGCTGCAACTCGTTGAGCCATTGCAGCATAACTCACTTTGTGATCCTATAAAATAATTGCATAACATTAATAAACCACAATGCTATAAACAAAAAGATTTAAAACCAGAGTCTAAAAGCAGGATTCAAAAGCCAAGCAAGCCGTTGAGTTTGAAAGTTCCTTGTTACTTGGGGAGTGGATCATAGAACTTTTGCATCTACATGTAGCTTGCCAAATAAAATTATGGGTTAGCTTGGCAGTGTCTGGAACACTGATCTGTGGGACCAGGATTTGTGGTATGCGTATGCCACGTTCGCTTTCCATGTAGTGTCATGCTATAACTATGTTTACATACAGCCTCTGTGGTCATTTATAGGTAGACTGTTGTTGATATAATGCATATTTACTCGGTACATAATTGTAGACTAATATAAGAACTGCTAAGTATATAATGCAGCACCAGCAGACACTACAGACTTGTATTAGAGAAGACTTCATAAGTAGGAAATGGTCACTTCTCCATGCATATGGCTGACTCTTACCGATGGCGACATCTGAGCGTCTTGTGCTGCCTTTGTCTCACCGCTGCCACTTGTTTTATCCACAGTCACCTCCTTGTCATGTGGCTGCACCTTTATTACATCAGTGTGAGAAGGAGACTTCCCACTGACTGCTGCATCCACTGGTTTGGAATGATTTGATTGTTTGCCAGCTGCCGCCTTATGATTGTTCTTTGTTGTGGACGATTCGAACGTAGTATGAGCACCAACAGCACCGTTGGTAAGATGTGTGGGCCTGACTTTTTGGTGTGACGGTGATGGTGCACTGTGACTTTTAGTACCCACGCCTTGGCTTCTTGATACCGAGGTTTGTGCTGCTTTATCACCGGCAGTATTCTTGTTGTGGGAAGAGAGTGAAGACACTGGGGTAGTTTTATTTACACCTTTTACAATATCTGAAAGCTTAGCAGCAGCTTCGGGTATATTACTTTTAACAATGTCTGACAATTTAGCAACTGACTCTACGGTTCCATTTGTCTTTTCTGTGTCTATTGTCAAAGCACTGGGAGACTTTGTATTATCAGCTGGTGAGCTTGCAACCTACAAGTACAATGTAATACAATTTGTCCATTTACCAAACCGTTCAGAGCATACCCGAACATGACATTAGGAGAGCAAATTTATCGGCTCATTATTGACAGCTTGGTTGTTTTTGTCAATGGGTACACCGTAAAAGTACAGCCACTCATAAAATTCCCATGCCAGGCTCAAACTTCTTTCCATCCAATTAGCATTCAACATAAGTTCAATTGATCATAGCAAAATTGATTGGGATTCAACTTCCAAAATTCAACAGATTGGGAAAAGTCTAATTTTTTACAAGTATGAAGGAATTATGGTTATATGAAATGCTTTAAACGTACTGGTACTTGCAACATTAGCAACACATTATGGTATAAACAGCATCACAATAACCTATATGATTTGTTAGCCAAATAGCAAGCTCAAGGCAGGTACTAACAGTTTTCTTCAGTAAGATTTGAACTTCTTTAACGCATACTGATATTTTACTTTCAACAGATAAAATATCACCAATATTACAATACAAAAAACTAGACCTTTCCATTTGGATTAGTTTAGAAGTTAAGAGCATTTAAAATTCGCAAAAATGTGCCAATGTCTGTCTGTTTGTCAAGGCGAGTCTCTATAGCATTGAAGCTATAATAGTGGGGGAACAAATGCAATTCGGAGGTTTTCTTGAAAAATTGAAATGTCAGCAAAATAAATTTTCTAGGGTGGGTAGGTTAAGATCAAACTAGAGAAATGCAAAAACGAGTTTTTACTCTGTAATCCACGATTCCGGATTTATCGAGCTGTGAAAATCTGATCTCCTATACGGTATAATTCGGATCTCAAATTGCTGTTCCTGCCTCAGCTTCAAAAGAGCTGCATATTTGGGACTTTAACTCTTTCGCTACGGCTCGGCGCATCATGCGCCATAGCGACTCCACACAAGACTGGTCGCCACGTCATGCGCCATTGGACTATATCGGATTAAAAATCTCATATCACGAATTCTAAGAGTGCTCGAGTCATACTTTTTTTGAAGTTAGATATAGATCAAGCTTTCAGCTATCTGCCCATATAAAATTTTCCTAGGAACAAAGGCTATTAATAACGCACCGGGTTGAATCCGTTTTCATTTCATTTCCGAGTTAGATTTTTCTCCATTTGGAGATGTTTTTTGCTCACATGTTACTACTATTTTGAACTTTTTTTGTCATCACCTTCAAAACATTTCTACAGGTAAGCCACCACCTAGTTCTAGTTAGAAGATATTTTATCACTTTTCTGGTAGCCGAGTAGGTGTACTTTAGCATTCTAAAACGATTTCCCAGTCTCAGCCATCCTGTGAGTCACGTACTGACTGTGAGACGTGAGGGGTGTGAAGGAGCTCTATAATAATGTATTTTGTGCAGATTTTTCTGGAGAATCCAATGGTAAAAGTTAGAAGTATCTAGGACCAATGGTTCTATATCAAGACCAAACACAATATCAAAAATAAAAATACTAATTATATATTAGTATTTTCTTAGTAATGTATTTATTAGTGCTGTCTAGTGGAATTATGGTGCACCAGAAGTAACCTTTGTGACTAGAACTCACTCGACTAAACTCAGAATTGTCAGGGGATTTTAATAAGCTTGGTTTCAAACTTCTAAGCGTGAAACTTCACTCCCAGTGGCAACAAATCTAATATTACTCGGGTTTCTCTACTTTCGCCCCCACCCGCCTCATAACTTCTAAACTAATCGAGATAGAGGTCTAGTTTTTCGCATCAATGTTCTAACAGCCAGATCTTTTATTCGGACTAATATAAATCAAAAATAAGGTCTTGTGCGCAGTTGCTCGCTAAGATTAAAATCAAATGGAACATACAAAAAAGAAACTTCAATTTTGGCAAATGACTGACTGAGACTCTGGCAAAGTGACATAACCCCGTACAAACTAGGACTGTTAATTGATTGCGATTAATCGAAGGTTAACCGAGATTAATTAATTTCTTTGATCACGATTAATCGTCTTGTAAGGCAATGTATTTTGAGCACAGTTACTCTATGTTTTTCTTATTTTTTATCATTGTAATGGACATTTGATTACCTGTTCCAGCTAATATTAATGCAGAAAAAGTCCCATGGTGGTGTTAGTTTTCAGGAAATGTTATTACATGTGTTTTTGCAAAAATTGTGACCGAAAATTTTAGTATAAATGCCTTTCTGAGAGTCGCACTGTTTGTGTAGGTATAGAAACTGATGGAACTCGCTGGAGATAAAAATTGAGATTATTTGAATATTAACCGAATGACTTTCAAGCTAATCGCTATCGATATATCTAATCATTCAGCAGTCCTAGTACAAACTGTTTAATGGTCTGCAAAGGTGGCCAATTAAACTAACATTTAAAACAGGAGGCAGCAGAGTATCAAAAGTGGATACTTGCTTCCATCACCCTGATTACAATATACAATCAGTAACATACCTGGGTGCCAGTACTAGCCGTGGCAGTGATAGGAGTGGGGATAGCGGAGGTAGTAGTAGTAGCGACAACATTGTCTGTAATGGGCTGAGAAGTTGTACTGGCTGTGGGTGATACAGCCGTTATAGCACCAGGTAAGGCTGGGAAGGCAGAGGAATCTAGTTCGAAACTCTCCGGCTTCCTGACAACTGCAGGCTGTTGCTGCTCTATGTCTTTGTCGGGACTTTTCTACAAATAATAGTAGCAATATATAATAGAACATTGTTGATGTGATAATAATACTTATTATCTTTACAGTTTAATCAAGTTTCCTATTTAGTTTGAGATCTAGCAAGCCAATTACATGTACAAAACTTCTGTCTACAATCTCAACATGTTTTTGATTGTCCGGTTTATATCATAGGTTCTGTGCTGCCTCATCTTGAAAATAATATAACAATCTCCCTCTAACCACAGAGTCAACGGCTGGCCAACATCGCGCATGCGAAAGAGCCAATGAATGAAATCGGAACAGTTCTAATTATGTAATTAGTCAACATCTTCACCTACCGAGTTTCGATGAGCACCATGATTTCGATTGTGAGCGTGGGAAGCGGGTTGATCAGCAGTTGACTGTCTGTTACTGTTTTCCCTGCTAGCTCTGTCAGGTCTATTATCATAACCAGTAGATTGGGAGGATGAGGATGTTACACGGTGTTGATGCTGAGGAGGTACATGGTGATTGCTGCCACTGTTCCCCATACCAGTAGCACCACCTCCTCTGTTGTTATTCATATGATTGACTGAGCGACGAGAGGGTGGTGCAGAGTGCATCTGTGGCTGAGGTGGTTGGACAAGATGGGTACCATGAGAACCGGCAGTAATATTACGTTTATGAAGTCGGTAACTTTGGGGAGTCTCTCTGTGTCTGGGTGGAATATTATCTGCATTGTTATAGTGTTGATGATCATGCATCGATTGATTACCAGGATAATTACGACCTCGATTAGGAAGCTTCTCTCCTCCATTATGCTTGTTGTGATAGTTGGAAGAATCTGAATGGCCACCACGACTATAAATGCAAAGGGTAATAAGAAATGAGATTAATCAATTAGCAGCTCGACTGCATTGATTGATTGGCATTATCAATGGGAACTAATACTAGATCACAAGAACACATTAGGTTAGTCATACTAAAATACATGCAATGATTTTAGATTGGGTACTAATTCAGCTTTCTCAATGTTAATTAGTGGGTATAGCATTATTAGCAAATACTGTAACTACTAGCTAGGACAATTATTGCTACTTTCCATTCTAGCATATTTATTAATTCACAGCTCATACATGCCTCCTCAACTAGTATTGCTCAATTCACAGACCATGATAGACAGCAGTACTACAAGGTACTTAACTTAGTGATTGCCCCAGCAACATACCAGCCTACTTTCACATATCAATATCTAATACCAACTAGTATTAGTATCTGCTTAGCTATATCTTATCTAATAAGCTCCTTACATTTGCATTTAGTTGTTGGTTACAATAAGGACGCCTTAGTGCCAGCTAGTAAGTCAAACCATATTGGGGAGGGGCCAGATCACGCATCACGTGGCTGATAACACAGTTATCCTGGTATTCATGCCACCGTTGTACCGGGCTAATGTCTAGAGATACACTATATACAGTATAATTATTGTAGCAGGCATTGACATACTAGAACGATACACACACAGTATATTGTGACATCACATGAGCCACCATATCAAGTGAAACAATGTTGTTAAAACGCTACCATTTGACAATAGCAATACTGCATAATAAGTGCTACTGTGCATTTTCGCACAAACAAGTGAAGCTTACCCATTGCCATTATAATAGCTCGAATGTGCACCAGTGGTGTTCTTTGGAGCAGTGCTAGTAGGTGCACCTTGAGTAGCTGTAGCTACCAGAGTCTGTTCGTTACCTCGGTCTGATGCATTACTACTGTTGCCACGACTGTGGTTTCTGCGGTCATTGTGACCACGACCAGAATTGATTAGACCATGTCTTGGTGGATTAGACATGGCTTGGTAATGCCCATACCCATTTAATTCATAGCCCTGTTTAAAAAATGACATGCATTTCAAACAATCTGATAGTTATCAAATGGCACATGCATGATTATATGGGTAAATGGCCAGCAATCCTATAGAAGGTTATGTATACTACTATATGTGTCGCTATGTACACTTATTTTGCTGTAATGAATCGCACAATAAAGTGTCCATATCACATCGATTGTTTCCAATGAGGTTTTCCAACCTGGTTACTAATCTAATAATTTGGCGTGTGTTTCTATATACAAAACTGTTTTAGTACATACGGAAATTCAAGGCAGTCTGTGTCAAACGTACTGAGAACATATCTTCACTTTATGATCAATGTGTTCGATCTAGATTCTGAGTTGGGCAATTTAAATATGCTCAAGTAGTCATCATGGCTGTTGTATGGTATCAATGGCATAGCGCGCAATTTAATATGTGATGCTGAGCTCAATGCAACACAAATTTAATGCACCGATGATGTATCAAAATCTAGTTTGCTTAAACAGGTTTTTGGTCACAGCACTGCTGACTACGAATGTACTGGTCAATGCCCAGTGTACTTTTTGCTAGCAATCTACATTAATGGTAGCTGGGAAATTTTTCGGCAGCTTGCAACACCATTGTTGCTTCCCATAGTAAACTAATCAGTGTGACTGGGAAAACATAGAAATCCGGTATAATGCCACAACTCCATTTGGAAACCATTAACCAGCTTTCAATCAACGTACCACAGGGTTAACATTGAATTAAATATCACAATCAATAAATAGCATATATAGATGACAATCTAAGTAGAAAGTACACTCACTGTACAAGTTAGTGTACATTAATGTATGGTTGTACTCACAAATGTACTTGGATCAGAAAAAACAGCTGCAGGGTTCCAAGGCTGCATGAGAGGGTGTTGTAAGACACCCACGTAAGGCATGAAATTGTAGCCACCGGGAATGGCGGCGTAAGGAGGATTCTGTAGTGGGAAGTGATGTAATGGCACAGGGTATCTGATATTAGAGGGAGCGGGAGGTGGTGGCTGTGAAACAGGGTGAATTCTAACAGAATCCACAGACTGTACCATCAGACCATTGTGTCTCTGTTGCTCAGCTGATCTGTTCACCACAGATGACACAGAAGATGGCTTGGCCTTAATTCTAGCCTATAAATAATGAATAGAGCAAAAATATAAGAGCAAAATAACAATACACGATGCACTAACCAATTACAAAAACCTACACAGAAAATGCCAATACGAACATCCGCTACTTAATATATATGTAGTCATTCCTCGGCCACCACTTTAAAATTTCTATAACAGCATTACCTGAAGGGAAATTATCTTCGAAAACTTGGGTCAATATAAGTAAAGTAATAGCGGGTAAGGCAGTCAAAACATTTTCAAGTGTTGCCTATTATTATTAATAATCACACATTGAGCTGAATATACCCTGTGTACGCAGGTTTCTTGTGATTGCGACCGAGCCATGTGTTCCAACAACACCATTGAGATACAATGTCAATGATACGGGTACGGCCACTTGTAAGAATGTAAGGTTTCATCACCACATTACATTTCACAATTCATTAATTCTTTTGAGCCGCGGGTCTCTCTCACCATAATGCGCTGGCCTTTAAAGGTTTGCAGATCTTCTCTAATAAAGTTATACGCATCCTGAGCTTCTTCTTCGGTTTCAAAATGGACATACCAACAATCACCACTGGCATATTCACAAGAGACATACGTGGGGCATTTCTTGTGGGTGAATATGCCTTCTATCTCCTGTAGCATAAAATCAAACATCTTAAAATATTGTAGCAGGGTTAATAGCATTGGTATTGGTGTGAAAGCTTAGTACTGTATGGGTATTGGTGTGAAAGCTTAGTACTGTAAGCATACAAATAGTTAATAGCTCTAATCTACTAAAGCAATAGATGGCAAGATTCTACTAACTATGCTAGTAGGTCAAAGTTCACATTACACACAAGTGGGCAGATGTAAGAATGTTGGGTTTGCAGCAGCTAATACGAAGTATATTTACAATACAGCAGCCACTACTAGTGCAAGTAGGATAGGAAGATGTCTATCTGTTGTACATTGGGCAACATAAATGATATAATAGTACTGACACTGACAGCCAGTGTAACTAAAAGCCTGAAGTATAGTAGAGAAAGTTCTAGGTTAGTTAGTAACAATCTACAACAAAATGTGCTGTTGTCAGCGAACTCATGCCAGCCTGTAGTATCAGCAATGTTGATGTAAATTGGTATATAAGATATATAATCACAACAGAATGATTCATGTTATTTCTTCCGATGAAAAATTGAAACTTCCTCTGATGATCTCTGAGCAATAACAGATACTATTATTGTAAGCCACTGAGAACGGAGTAGTAAGCCACTGAGAACAGAGATGAGAGGGAGCCTTTTTGTTGATCAATCATGTGCAGTGAAGCCAATAACATTGCCATCTCAATAGGCCTATGCATTAGCCTAGCAGATACAGGAGATACAGGAGATATATCTCACAAATAAGGAAGTTCATTGACAAATTGCACCAGCATCAAATTATTTCTACTGCCCCCACAAACGCTATACATGAGCTAGTAGGCTGTGAGACTGCTGAAAGACATTTACCAACCAACCAAAGATAAAGATGTAGTGTCATTTAATTTTAAGCAAATTGAGGTTGCTGGCAGTTCAACAGGAAATTATGTTGAGCCTTCAAATACCATTGATGTTTTATCAGGAGATCCTATATATAAAGTCAAGAGTTTATGTAGAACTAAGCTCCCTTTGCAAATTACAATAACCTTTGAATTACCAAACTCATGTTAGTTGGCGATGAAAATGCAAGGAAAGCGAAGCCCTATCTAATTAACCACAGCTATATTTATGTGTGCAGATTGCCGGAATAAGTTAACATGTTCACAGGGTGAGTGTACAACAAATGAGAGGCAAATTGATCTGCCATGTCATGTTACCACAACAATAAAATGATCAGCAAACAGGAAGGGCTTGATACTCATGAGGGCGTTGGTGTGACGGCCTTGAATAACATGCTAGGAAAAATACCAAAAATAATTAAGTCTCGCATATTAGATGTAATAAATATTATATAAATTAAAATACCTGTTGGGTTGTTCCTTCGGGAATTTCCCGAAGTATAATCACAGATCTCTTATGAAGCGGGCGCACTTTTTGACCTGATTCGTCTACTTGCACACATACAGAATCTGCAACCAGAAGAGTTGCACATGATAGAAAAGTAGGAAATGTATTCCAACTGCATTTTATATTACGAGATATGGAGCTGACTTTCATTTACTATTTATTATGTTTTAATTGTGCAAAGTTACAATTTTGTAGACGTGGCTCACGTCAACTTTTTTTTTAACCCTTATTTTGCCCAAATCTCTCACCACACATATGTCATACCTGGATGCATTCGAAACCCTTAACAGTAATACTGGTGGTGTTGCTGCAGTTCGTACAATATTATGCTAGCGGCCATGATGAAACTGACAGTGACACTAAGTTCTGTTAATATTCTATTGTAATAGCTCAACTGGAGAGAAAACTACAGAATGCAATCCAAGTCTAAATTGCATTCTTACCTTTTAGCACGTCCACAATTAGATCCCGATCAGATGTTAATTTCTTGACCTGATTGAAACTGGCAATAATCGATAAATCCACATATTGGTCAGCATCCATCTGTGAGACTAGATATGTATCATGATTCAAATTCTCTCTAAAATACACAAGGAAATCTAAATATAGCCAACAAATGTAATCCAGTTGACGATTCAGTAAAATTCCTTTTCAGTTCAGTCGGGCACCTAAGACTACGTTTTTAGTTTCTAATTTGGGTGGGCAAACCTCAAACGCCAAGATCCAAGTCTAAGTCAAGGTGACTGAACTGAAAAGGAATTGTACTGATAATTCAACTTGAACATGAAAAACAAAGAATTGGCAGATGAGATACCAAAAAAGTAGAATAGCGTTGTGTAACAATGTGAAAAATACACAGGACAAAATAAGTATAAAATTATAAATAAATATCGGTAACATAAAAGAGTATGAATATTAGAAATACATGCAACAGTGGTATAAAACAGAGCCATAAATTCTATGATAAATTGGATGTTCCATAAGTATTACCTCGAAAAGTAATACTCTATTTGATGTTTGAGCTGTCCTCTAAGTTGCAAATGATCCATATGTACGGGTGCCAGACTAGTGCCCACTGTAAAACGATACAACATTATGATAACACTGAGATTTAACAACTTGCGACAGCAAAGTTGTATTTGAGTCATTGGCTTGCTGTCGTCACAGCCGTCCTTGGGAGGAACGTACACAGGCGTAGAACCTATGGGTTTGTTTTGGAGTATGAAACCCGTTACAGGGTTATGTCGAGATGACCTACTGAGAAGACGAGATGTGACAACTACTCTAAAAGTAACCATTAATGTCTACAGCAAAATATACCACGGTGGAGTTGAGGAACACGACAAAGAGGCCAGCATA
>JAOQGN010000680.1:0-13775 GCA_027564295.1 Himantozoum antarcticum
TGTACAGGCTGTATGAGCCTGTAACAACTGACAAATACAAAAAAATCTTTCATGTGCATACATAAACTTTGTTAAAAGTTTCCAATAGAGCCCATAACGGAAACTTTTTAACAAAGTTTCTAAAAAAACTACCACTTTAAAAAAAATTGTTTCGGCCACGTCCGAAAGTTGCGGCGAACTAGGTCGCGAAATCGCCTAGTATCTAATTGAATTATGGGCTTGTAAATGCTATTCCATGGCAAATGAAGATAACCATGACCATCAAATTGTTTAAAATACCAAAATGCGATGGACAATTTTTTAATGAAAGACGAACATTATGAAGATTCTGCAGTGGTTGGCTAAGTGCAATGTTGCCCAAAATTTAGTGCCACCTATATACATGCATATATATTTCGCTGCATGAGCTTTGAAAATCGTGCATTTAAATATTTAACTCTTTCTTTTATATAATGCCATGCAGTTGAGATAAAAATGGAAACGTAACCTAAACTTAATGATGCATGCACACTTATTATTAGTAGAAGTTGTCTTCCCAAAACGAACCGATTACTCAAATGATTGGCTATGTGCCAGTAATTACTCAAATGATTGGCTATGTGCCAGTAATGAAATCGTTCCATTCACACTTCCCCAACAGGCTTGCCTACCAACAAGACACAATTATTTTCTATATTCAAATTGGTGTCAAAATTCTTTTTCGCAGCTAAGCCTTGGTAGTACCTCAATATAGTCTCAAAAAAGCTTTATGGTCCTCAATATGTCCTTGTCAAGTCCTCTTGAAGGCCTCTTCCGGCTCAATAGTGCCACAAAAAGGCTTTATAAGCTCTGAAAGGCATTTTCAAGGTGATAATGAGGCGTTGAGTGAGCCGAAAGCTTTCTCTTTGCAGTTACAAAACGATGACCTAATAGCAAGAACCTTGTATTTAGGGACCCAGTAAGGATCTTAAACGGACATATCTTGTTTGATTATTATTGCAAATAATAACTATACCAAATCTTTATTTATATCTTCACATCAATATAAACTAATAACAATTTCAGGTTTGATAATTCATTAATATATATTATTGCAATTTAATAATTATTATTGTTGGAGATCATGACAACATGTCTTTATATATTTATAGGACATTTATTTACAAGTTAATTAAAATGTCTTGTTTATATTATCATGAGATATAATGTCGACATTACAAAATTTCAATTGGTTTTGGGCTTTGAATTTGGATTATTTAATTTGGAAAAAGAGGAAAAACTGGAAAAGAAAAAGGAATGTGAATCATGTGAAAAAGAGGTGTCCAGTGCACTTGTGATAACAAAATATATGATTATCGTTTAGTGCGCGATTAGCGGAAGGTTCTGGTGGTAGTACAATGACAACATTGATAATTATCTACTGTGAGCATTGCTGCAATACTTTGCTGCAATACATTGCTGCAATACATTGCTGCAATACTTTGCTGCAATACTTTGCTGCAATACTTTGCTGCAATAACTGGATGTTGCTGAGTTGGCGAATCACTTCACATAACGGTATATGTCTTGTATTGCACATCATTTCACAATATTTCATGAATTTGATTTTTTATAAAATTAGTTTTTTGTAAAATTTTTGTTTGTTGTTGTAGTACTAATTAGCAACCTGCTTTCACAACTGTCAGAGATGGATGGGCGTATATTACGAAATATTGCACAACAGATGGGTGTAAAAGGGACATGTTTATATGCAGATAGTTCAGTAGAAGAAAGGTTCAAAGCATATATTTTTTAAATTTTCTTAGATGGAGATTACCCGATACACATTTTTATTGATAAGTTACTATGTGGAAGGCTGAGAACGCTTAAAACACGAAGTGCGCTTGGCCACTTTATTTAGAAAGATGATTGTCATGTTTATTTAGAAAGATGATTTTATACATAAATGATGTGGTGTTTTAGAGGATGTTTTCTACCCTGATTTTTCGCTTTAAATTTCAATCTTATTTTTCACCCACATATTTTAAGTAGCATACCACATTTTATCTCGCCTGGTCTTGATTAGCAATAAATCAATCATTAAATTAGTTATGCATCGCATTTGGCAAATACGAATATCATAAATATAAATAATACTTCATTAACACCATGAAACAATCATTAAAATCAATAAATATAATAAATCATCAATAAATAAATAATAGTGCATTATTTTAATTATCTTGCAATATTACGACATATGGTTAAACTCGTCAATTTGGGCCAAGAGCGTTGCAAACATAGATATAATAGAATCTTTGTATTTGCTTAAATTGATTACTAATTAATTTTTAAACCAAAATTTTGGCAGAAATTTCATTGACCGCCATCAGAGTAGTTTTACTCTGATGATGGCAGATGGAATTTCTGGGAAACTGTTTGTTTTAAAGTTTATTTGGAATAAATTCCAATAAATACAATGCTTCTAGTATACTATTTATATTTACTATTACATCTTTTATAAATAGTCCGTTTGTCATTGTTAATGGTAGTATTATTACTCACTTGAAATTATTTCCATTTCTACCCGGTCCACTATACCGAAATGACTCGCACTGACTTGATGCTGGGTTATAGAAGTATCTTAGCACATTGCTTCCACCTGTTCCACTACTCCGAGGTAATATACATATATTTGTGCTAACATCACATTCATTGTGACAATCAGATTTTGATCTGTAAATAGTGAAATGGGTTGCATAAATTGCGGACAACAAAATATTTGCTTTAAAATTAATCATCACCAGGAAAAAAATATGCACCCTAAATAGCCTCTACCCATTTAGGTGTCTCTGAGAAACTTATCTCCACCTGCTACCACTCATTCATTGAAAGTGTTCTCACTTTCCACATTTCCAATATTTTTGACACCTCAATGTTGATGATATAAAGCCAAGTAGTCAGTACTCATCGTAGAATAGGCCAATAATTAATTAGCACTAGCAGCACCCATCAAAACTACAACAAGTGCATCACCACTAAGCCCATGGTTAATTTACCAGTCTAAGCCTCCGATCACCTCTGAAAAATTACCATTGGGAAGGTTTAGGCTGGTCAAACATTGAATTAGACTGCGAGGGCAGTGTTTTAGAGCACTCTCTGCTAAAATAATAAATTATATTTCACATTATTAGTCAACTTTTTTTACATCAATTTATAGTTTTTATCTACTTTATATATACATGTATTTTGTTATTTTACCATCAATTTAGCCTATTTTTTTAATTCAATCACCAGCAGATCAGAGCAAGTTTATTTTTAATTTAATTGAAACGATAAAGATATATACAATACAATTTACTATAAAAGTCTACATTTAAATCCAAATTATAAAGCAAGAATACAATGTTGCGAAATATATATATATATCAATGACCAATTACATTATTTGTTGTACTTCATAATATTTGGATTGGAAATAACAAAAACTTTGTCAATCTAGGGTACTATCTCTGTTATGCAATAGACAGTAAAAATCATGGCTTAAATTTGGAAGATCATTTTTTGAATATATACATGTGTGGTATCTGAGTTTAACTATATTTCTCCGGTATATATTACAATATCTTTAAATACCATACGTATATTTGATACATGATGATGATGATGATTATTATTGTTATTATTATTAATATTATTATTATTAACACATATTTCAACTGAAATGTACCATCAACACAGTAATATAATTCAGTTGAATACAAATGGATAACATAAATTCATGAAGATTACCGATACATAAAAAAAAGTTTACGTAATGTTGTACTAATATAAGTTGGACGGTGAAAACGTTGAGGTGCTATGGTCAGAAACGACTGTTGTCCAAAGACGAAGGTTGATAAAATATGAATCTCGCAGGAGACTTGAGTGTCGCTTGCCCAGTTGAGACTGCCTATCAGGTATGAGCTTATGCAGTGTGTGATTAGGATGGCTAAACATTTTTATAAAATTATTCTGAGTCAACTGCTTACAAATTACTAATTCAGATAGATTTAAAATGCATAAGCGTTCATGATAGCTTTCAACATGTGGTAAAATCACTTTGCTGAAACTTATTTGAACTTTTCTCAAAGCTCAAAGTGTCTAAAACACTGAAGTGAAGTGAACTGAAGTGAAGTGCCTAAAAGGAAAGGAATACAATACATAATCACTGATCCAATGTTTGCTACATAAAGATCTTCCTGATCTAAGTAGAGGTAATCATGTACATCAAGGATGTAGACACTAGTGTTAGACAAATAACAGTATTTGTTTTAATTAATAATCAATTATTTCATAAATGATTGAGACTGACAGGTGTACATTTAGTTCATTTTATGGCTCTTAAGTTGACAATGATTACTAATTATTTGCATTTCTTCATTAAACACTGCCAAAAGTTGACTTTTGTTATACCAATATTTATATGATGCATCAGTGATTCATAAAATAAATTTGGAAGAAACCTATATTGCATAAATTTATTTCAGTGATTTATATGATTACACTGTCATAGTAATTGATGGTATCACTGTCAAATTCCTAATTTATGGTAGCCTTTGTAGGCCTACTCAGGATGACTCTCTGACCTGACCCTATGTGGACATGCAACGCACTGTACCGGATGTTATTGTTATAATTATATCAATAAAATGTTGTGGTATATATAAATATACTTATTTCATAGTTACTCTCTTTAGCTCATGCAGAAAGTGATTCTGTACTGGATGCAAAAGTAGCTAATATAATATAGTGTAGCCATAGTGTCAATAATGTTCACTTGACAATCATTCTAAATATAAATATTGACGAAATTTATGAGAAATTATCCGTGTGGATAATTTATCATAAATGTGACAAAATTTGGTACTTGGATAACTATACATTTGGCAAAGTGCCAATTAGTCAGCTCACTAATGGAAAACGTTATAATTATTTTCCTTGTTGTTTCATTCCTTTGTTAAAAATTGAAGTATGCAGACTGATTGAATATTCATGATGATTTGATATTATTACAGGAAGCATAATCAAGTCTGGCTTTTTCATAATATATTATATATTCAGTCATAATAATTATAATGACAGCTATGATCATAATACATTCACTGTTTAATTCGCAAACAATGTAGTCCTAATTTCCAATAACCAAAGGAGTTTTATAAGAATATTGAATGCAATAAATTTGCCGATAACATACATTGTGGGGTTCTCAGGCTTTGAGAAATTAAAATCTGAGTAAAGGTACACATAAAATTTAAAACCGTCAATGCTCTAAGCTCCGCGCCTAAGATTACTATGGACGGTGTTTGGACAGAATTTGTGTTCAATTATAAAAATTTTTCTTCATACGAATATGGTACTATTCAAAAGTGCAGTTTCAAAACAGAGTGTCCTTTGGTGAGACAACTTGGGCAATGGACAAAGGAGAACTATTGCTTCAAGCTAAAACCCCAAGCGCAATCTTCAAACACTCGTTTACGAAACACCAGTTACAGCCCATCCATATTCCTCCTGATATATGCATATAGCATAAAACAAATATATACTTGGATACTTGGATACTTGGATACACGAACAAGTACATTTGTTCGTGGCTATGATCTGCTCATTATGTTTAAAAAACAGCTTGAGATTTGAGCTTTGTGTTTGAGATTAAGATAAACCAGAGACAAAGTCTGCTTGCAAGCCATTTAACTGGTTTCCAAATATGCAGGCTTCAAGAAATTCTTACCAAAGACTTACGACAATATTGCAGAAAATCCGGGTATCCAATCAATATATTTGAGTAGTCTGAGTAAGGAATATTGCTCATTCCTTTCTTGCTCAAGCAAAGGTAGTTTACCGTTCTTTGAGCAACAAAATTAAATCCAGAATAAGCCAACCATCGCAGACGGGAAACACAGAAATGTGTGAAGTTGAGCAGCTGTGATTTTCTGCAACACTATTTAATTATATTTTGACTTGATCGTAAAGTTGCAAATCGCAATAGATTGGATTTTTTTTATAGCATTTGAACACTCAGTTCATTTTCTCTATCCTCTGTTGTCAGGGAATGCCTACATTTATCATTGAAATTGCACTGTGTGTGATTATGTTTGGTCATCAAGAATTATGGTTGTTTGCATTATTTGAGGTGATAATTTAATTATAATTTAAGGTTAGGTTGAAATCCGTTTATTGTCTCACAAGTGAGAAATATTGTGGCCGAAGCTAAGACCGTCATATACGGCAGCCGAGTTGCTCTCAGTTAAGGGCTTTAGCAGACCTAGGCAAATTTCAGGTTCAGAACCTTGCCCAAAGGCCCTTAGCATTGATAGCACGGAGTGTCCCACAATCACTTGACTTTTTGCAAATCAAGGAAAGTGGCACAAGTAGGATTCGAACCTGGGTCACCAGCGTGACGTCCGTATCCTCATCCTATTGAGCTATCCCTACTCCCTACTCCCAATTAATAACTGTGCTCATTGAGGGAAATCCACCTGACCGCCACCGGTACTTTACCAGGTGATTAGAACAGAGGGAGCAATTTTCGGGCTAATAATTTTGATCAGTAACTTTTAATAGAGAAAGGGTTTGCCCGCAGCGGGAGTCAGACTTGGAACTGCACAAGTGAGAATCTGACTAGCCTGGGTCTTTTTCTCTCTCAGTTCCTCTCACCTGTCACTGAATAAAGACGCGTACTTACAGACCTAAGCATTGCTGTCTCAACTTTGCTCTACTTACAGGAATTTGTTTCTATTTCCACCATTGCCTTTCCAGAAAAATAATACACAGTTCCTTGTGTCAGGGTTGTAATGATACCTTCGAAAAACACGCGGATCACTTCCTGTTCCCAAGTCTGCCGGCAGCATGCATGTAGTATCTGTAAATAGCAGAACTACGGTTTAATATAACAAACGAGTGAACACAAAATAATGCTTCCACACATAATCTTGAAACTTTTGTTTTAATGAATATTGAAAAATTGAAAATATCTTGTTATATTTTGTGCTATACGCTATGTACATGCAAATAAAAACATTCTTATTATCATTGATATTATTAACATATGACACATTACATAACTTTCTTTGCAGGAGAGTTAGGACTGATGCAAGACATTGTTTTAATAAAAATAGAATAATACGTTCCCCAATGCTTGCGCAGCACAGCACAAACAAAATCAGCTTCTGATATCTCTTGCAATGCGGAAGCTAAATCTAATTGCTAATAATCTATATTTCACTTTTAGCAGCGAAACTGAAAGTTGCAAATTATATCTACATGAAATTACTTATTTTCTGACTGTAAGTAACCATCATTATTCTGTGTATTCTAATTTGCTGCCTTGAGATGAAAGCCAGCTGATAAATATTAAATAGTTCATACATCCTATTTTGGGTGACTTTTTAATCCATTAGAATCGTTCTCTATTTGATGTAAGTATTATCATTTATTGTGGGTGTTATTGAACTGACAATGAATGAATTCAAATACAAACACAAATGCAAATTTAGGTTCATGCACTACAGGTACAGGCACAGGCACAAAATTAATACAAAATGCAAATTAACACAAAAAAAGTACAATTTAGTATATATTTGAAAATTGTTCAAAGTGAAAAACATAACAGTTACTATGTGTTTGAGTTTGTAATCTGTCATAGAGAAATATCAAATCATGTAATGATGTAAGTGGAAAGGAGAAAAACACGACCTACCTATGCACTTACATAACAACTATGCAATATTATAATATATTATAGTATAATATTATTCGAAGCAAATTGCTATGATAACTTAGCAAAGTACACACACTACCTAGAAAGTACATAGATTTATACTAATACTTCTACCTTACTACACATTGCAATACTCTACTAAGTTCAGTCACACCTAGAGAACAACTAGACTGAGCAAGTGGCTTTGAGCTAGAGATCAAGCGGTTTTCTTATCCACCTTCTAATGGTGATTGATACAACAATGTTTATACAATCGGTTCAAATGGTTCAAAACATTGACTATAAAGCATTCTCAGAGACTATAAAGCGTTCTCAGAGAAGGGCAATTTCCAAAGTGAATGAAGTTAATAATTTATAACAATCTTAAAAAATAATTCCAAATAATCAAAAAACAGACAGAGTGCAAAAAACGGCTAAATCAGTTTTCCTGGAGAAAGAAAGTAACAATCAAATATTCTACACGAGCACATACTCTGTCCAAACACAGAATAAGGTAAACCATTTATGCTGTTTTTCTTGGTGATCCATGACTATGACATCTATGACCATTTGATACAGTCTTTACTTGTATCCTAACACTGGGTCATCCCCCCCTCTGCGCTCCGCAAACAATACAGAAATGTGAGAAGTTGAGTAGCTGTGATTTTTGCAGCATCTTCAGCTTTATTTTAAGTCGATAATAGATTCCAATAAAGTTAATTTTGTTATAGCATTCAGACACTCGCAGGCCATTTTTCTCCACTCGCCGTTGTCCGAAAATGCCTTAAAACTGTGCAAAATAGCATAAATATTAAGAAAAATTGCTAATAGACTACTTCAAATTGGTCTTAGCTTTCTAAATTTTGCAATTTAAATTTTTTTTATCATCTAAGCACTTTACCATTATTATTAGTAGTCTGAACAGTAGCCTAAATGCAAACTAAGTGTAAAACTGTTATATTTCTATTTATCGAATTGCCAAAAATTTGAAAAGCCAAAATTGCATAATTGCGATTACAATATACGTGTACTTACTTGTAATGTAAGTACATTGTACTTACATTAAATGTAAGTACAATGTACTTACTTGTAATGTGCGATTGAATATATTTAGATTATATAATATAATTGTGTCTACGGATGTTATTGCATGAAAAATATAACATAAATGTTATTGGAGCTCTAAGACTACTAAGGGCATCTTCAAATACTCTTGTTGATAACAAACACAGATTTCTTTGACATTAAATCTACTATGGCTTTTCAATCATGGAAAATTTTGTAAATATAACATTGCGCAAAATAAGCTGTAGTAGAATATCTTTTTAGTTATGTCGTCAACAATATGTAAATGATGTTTGTTATTCATTTTAATTTTAATTAAAATGTTCTTATTATTAATTGGTGAATATTAATAATGTTTTTAATAATGAATATTAATAGGTGCTTTCGGTATAGATTCACGCTGCCTTCATTCGAAAGAATAAAGTGACATGCCCGGCGATTTGCCGAATGCGAAATGATCGTGTACTTGGCTGTAATTAAAGAGTCTAAATGAAACTTATTTGTTTTTGGAAAAATTCCATTACAGTTACAGCTATTCTTTTTTTACATTTTCGGAAGTGAATATAAAAGGGCGGCACCTGTTGTTGGTATATAGCATAGCGAAACGGCTCAGATGCTGCAAACCATTTCCTGTCATTGCACGCTTGCATTCGGTGAACAAAAGGTCAAGTTCTAGTTGATTTTCATACGTTTGCGCTTATTTTGAACTGGTAAGTAGCCGTTCGTTGACTGCGGTGGGAATTGACTATATTTTGAATATATTACTATCTGTTCGTTTTCATTCATTCTTTCAGTGAAGTATAAACTAGAACGTGAAGCTATTACCGAAAGCACCTATTATTATTATTAATTAGCTAATTATTAATCCATTTTAGTTATTTGATTCTGTAGAAGTGTATTGGTTATTTGTGCTAATATATTCATTTTTGTACTGCGATGGGTTTTCAAACAGGTCATTACAGATCTAACATTTAACAATAAACAATACGATGCAATGGAATAAATTAAAAATGAATCAATCAAAATAATAGAATAGTAAATGATCATTTGCATATTGTTAAAGGCAAACATATAAAATATATTCTATACTACAACTCGCTTTGCATATTTAAATTAAATTAACAAAATGTCCCCTGTTTGAGAAAATCTTAGTACCAGTTGTAAAAGGAATCTGTGTTAGTAAATATTTTCAGTTTTATTGCAATTATAGTGTATATTTTCAAAAGGTGATGTCACGGTTGCATTCATTTATATGATAACATAAATCTACCAACAAACTCGGTATTAATAATAGTAAGAGTGATATAATGCTTTACTTACCAGACGCATCAGTGAAGCATTGGAATATCACGGCTAGAGCCAGCTGCACCAGCAGAGCAGAGTTAATAAGATGTGCCATTATGTGCACAGATTTACCTATAGACTTACCTATTGAACATGGGCATTTATAGTAATAGTAATATTTATAGTAATAGTGATGGGCGTTTATAGTAATTTCTTTGTGACGTGTGTGTGATGACTTATTTTGAAACTATTACAAATTGTAAATAACTCTATATATATCCAGTTCAAGTTGAGGCCAAAACATGAGGTAAAATAAATTGTTACATATATAGCTAATAGTTATTCAGCCAATTAGTGCATTGAGTCAATGATATAGATACCTCTTACAAAAGGTTGTTTGATATATGAGGATGATGTTTATTTGACATGAACTCTAAATTTAGACTCTTACACTCATAAAATACTTGCTCTACGAATTATTCATAACCGATTAAATTACATTATATAAAATACGTTTACAGCTTAACTAAGTTTCTTTTGTTGAAGGCCATTCATCCAAAACATATCGTTAACATTGCTTAATCTTTGTTTGCCTCTAAAGTTCTCACCTGTAGTAAGTGTTAGAGATGAACGATATTACGTTATTAAGTGACTGTCACTCAATAGAAGTGGATAAACTAGATCAAGTAGGTAATCACATAGACACATAACACATAAACACATAACACATTACACATAAACACATAAACACATTACACATAAACACATAAACACATAAACACATTTGAGGATTAACGCAACTTCCAATGTTTCATACTTATTCGATGCCAGATATATGTTTACAAATTTACGTTTACAAATTTATGTTTGCAAATCTATGCATACAACTTAGGTTATGACAAATTCACCTAATAATAGTCATTGGGCCTATAATAATTACTGGCCATTACTGATCTATGTTTCCAGATTCTGCTGTGTGAAATGATCATGACTTTATACATGAATTAATAGACAGAATTATTTAAACCAATATTAGTCAATTTTGTGATAATTTTATTTGTGCATGCAGTGGATGTGTACACTTTATTAACTCTAAACCAGACTTGTAGTGATTCCATTCACACTCATCATTATGTTGCACAACTACTTAAAATAGTTGAATCTGAGAAAGTTGGTCTTGAAAATGCTTTGAACTAATATATTGCACCGAATGCACTAATAGTTCTAACAGTTTTTTTTATTAGATCTTGACCTAATTCTGTTTAGCTGTTAGGTTTTATCTAAACTTTAAGCACCTTGACACTCTTACAATTTTCAGTCCTCTGATAAACAAGGTTTTTTTGCCGCGATATCATGACTCACAACTAAACATTTGGGCAATTTGGTTTGCTTACAATTGGCCAATTAGATGCTTAGCACACCTATGATGTCAGAAAGCGTAAAACATAGCAAAATACAATACAAAAAAATACAATTGTAATAGTGCTGTTGTTGTTAGCATTTGTTGTTTGTTTTTTTTGTTTGTTGTTTTGTTTGTTATTATATTCACGAAATTGAAATGTAGATTTTGACAATTGAACTGATGATGCACACGCAAATTTGGATTGACAATAAGGAACTGGAGAATCAACCTGATAGTTTAAAATTTATAAATCTTTGTTATGACAAGCTCTATCAACATTCGCATTTCAATAATGGCAAAAATGGTCAATGTCTATGCGTTTCAATATCCACAGGTTAGCAGGCTAATTCATTTATTGTAATGGAGCCTGTATGGGGAAATGCCCCACAAACGCATTTAGGGAAGACTTTAATTTTACAAAAAAAACTTTTAAGAATAATTTATGAGACACACCCATAAGAACACACTGAGCCATTACTTCAGGGAGCAGGAATTTTACCTCTTTTATGCATGCATCGTATCTCTCATCTTGCCCACTAGCCGTTTTGCTCAACACATCGTCAAATCCCTACCCATAGTTTTAATACACGCCTATCCTCAGATCCATACAACCTCAGCCTACCTTTCATTGAAACATCTCGGGCCAGTGTCAAGTTACATACTAAGTATCCATTGCGTGGAACACTCTTTCAGTGAAGTTGACGAAGAGTTGAACCATGATCAAGGCCGTCTTGAAACATCACTGCTTGAGTCACTGGAGTAGCTGAAGCGCCTACCTGTTATTATTATTGTATCAAACGGCCCATGCCTCGATAAGCTATTCTATTGCACACATGGACCTCATCATTATTTTTAGTATTTATAGCTTTGTTGTATATGAAATATTGGTGAATTAAAACTATAATCAAAAATCAAATCAAAACAGCGTCATATTATTTGGAATTCTATCATTGTGATTATGATTGAAAAAACCCTTAGTCATTAGTCGTACTTCCGATAATATAAACTCAATTTTTAATTTGTGTATTTCTTTATAACGCCAAGCTCAAATTATCATTTTAGATCTGTGTCCTAAATATTTAGTCATAAAGATGAACGAGTGAGATAATTAAATTTATAGCCTTATAATTTACAGATATTGACTTTTTGATGAGGGAGGTCAAGATACAAATTTACATTGTAATTTTAATTTTCCCATGTGTAAGCCACAATATATAATATTCTCCATCAATATATCATTAGATACATTAAAAAAGGGTTGAGTTAAGACAATCTTCCAGCTCAGGATGCTTTCACTCAATTGTAGCTCAATATTTTATTGTCAAAACCTAATAGGTGGTGAGGGAGTGAAGGATTTGACTTTTCAATTTATCCCTAATTCTCGATGAGTGAGCGCATTTTAGAACGAACGTTTTCTGTGGTGCCAATACCTGAGATAACATGTGTGCATTATTTTAGGAGACATACTCATTATATAAATATTGATAAGAAAATACGTGATATATAAACATTGCGGTGTAGCGAATAAAGAACACATTTAACACGAAAATATTTAGCTTCCCATCAAAAATATTGACCCACTAAGCGAAGAATTACTAGCCTGTGCCAAGCTCTTAAATAATTCCTATTTGGACATGCAGTGAGAGCAATGAATGCCGGCACCAGATAGCACTTTGTAAAACTATAATAATATATACATGTATATTCTTTAGCGAAACGATGTAAACACTGGAATTTTGATATCTGAGATTTTTAATAAACGCTATTTCAGTAGTTGGGAATGCGAGTAGAGTAACTTAGAGGGCGTTATGACAACATTAGAGCATAATGGCAACTTAGATTTCATTTGTCTGTCACGCACTCACTACATATTGACGCCAGGTGCTAATATATTGCAATTGGAAACTGTAAGCGAACAGATGACAAATAAATATAAACATAGAATTGGAACCATTTTCTCAACGAAATAGTGTGAGGTCATTATATTAATTTAATTTTGTGCAACATGATGCATTGTCTCAAAACTGTTGTGGTGTTGGGATATGCTTAGATAGCTGGATAGCAAGGATGCTGTTGGTTGTGTATTGATTGTTTAGGTGGTTTCACAACATCCGTAAATGGGTCCTCCTATGGTAGGAAATTCCTAAGTATTACTTGGGTACCTACCTTGTACCTACCTCGTACCTATCTCGTGCCTACCTCGTATCTACTTCGTACCTACCTCGTACTTACCTCGCACCTACCTCGCACCTACCTCGCACCTACCTCGCACCTACCTCGCACCTACCTCGCACCTACCTCGCACCTACCTCGCACCTACCTCGCACC
>JAOQGN010000791.1:0-13773 GCA_027564295.1 Himantozoum antarcticum
AATGAACAGGGATAGCTCATGTTGTTTGTTTGAGATGTTTGGTTATTATTAGTTATTAGTTATTATTATTGTCATTTTTAATTATAAAATCTGGTAAAAACAATTTTTTTTTCTCGATATGACTAAATCTGCATCGAATTACACCGAATCGATGTGATTGACTGCCCGGTGCACCGGATTTCGGTGCATTGTTGCACCACTAATGCAGAGTGATATAATTATGACATCATAAGTATAGAAATATGTGCAGAGTGATGTAATTATGACATCACACAAAATATCCAAACCTCCCTCACTGATTCCTAAGCTGTTGTGTGATATCATTTCATACAAGTCTCTGTACTTCATAATTTATGCATTTTCTGAGCTTTTTTCCCAATCTGTTTCAGCCTATGAATAGGGCAGGTATAGTGCCTTTGAGCAGAGTGAGTGGTGGTGGAGGAGGAGGCGGTGGTGGGCCACCGCAAAACCAAAGTAACTGGAATCAGTATAATAGCCGACCTCCTCCACATATGAACAGATACAATAATGACATGCCTCCTGCAGGATATGGCAACTACAGGGTGAGCCTTGGTTTTGTTGTGATCCCTTTGTTTTAGTAGTACTGCTTGCATGGAGAGTAATGTTTGCAAGTCAGTTAATTCCATTCTAGCTATGTAGCCATTTCATCTTCCTGCATTATTGAATCTGTTGTCGTAGTATGTGGTCGGTACAGGCGACAACTAGAGGTAAATACGCCAGGCATGGGTAAATAAAAACAAACAAAAGAATGGTCATCTAAGCGCGCACATAAATAATCGAAAGTGGAGCTGCTGAATCTATGGACATGGAAAGACAAAAGTCTGAAAAGGATTAAAAGAGGTACATTCTTGGCATTCACTGGTGTGGGTCTTCTCTTTCGTTTCATATTTGATTCCTACATTGATTGTTTGGTTGCTGTATTTAGTGGCCAAATTTGGCTTTGTTGACAGAGCCATGCCTTTCAATTTCAGCACTTGGCACTTTAATTTCTTCACAGGAGCTTAGCTATTTGTAATAATGTCTGTCACTGAAAATTGACCATTTTCTCCCAATGCTTTGTATTGTTTGATACAATCATGGTGAATCGGGCTAGACTACTAGCCACCCTAATTGATTTGGGTAAGGTGCAATTATGGGTTTATTCTTTAAGGAGTATACTTATTTATAAATGTAGTTGTACTAAATTAATATCCTTTAGCCTTTGCTTAAACTGGTCTGTATTGGACAAGTATTGTTTACACCCTGCAGTCAGCTCCAGAGATAAACAATTAACGTAAGGATTTATAAACCTGCTTTCTCTGCACTAATAAATATCTTGGTCAAGGTTATCTTCTGTTGTCTCCTCTGTTGAATAGTAATGGCTTGTAATTGGGTTGAGGACACAATTTTATAACCTTGTGGAAAAACAATACGTCTTATAAATATCATAACAAAAAAATGTGGAAAAACAATACTTACATGTACAACACCCATAACTTGAGTGCTAGTGCATTACAAATCTGCTAGTGCATTACAAATCTGCTAGTGCATTACAAATGCTAATTGTAATGGACTAATTTGCCTGGGGGAGGGAGAAAGGGGGAAGGGTTTCGGCTGGGGCTAGGCTCAGCCGAAAGAGATGTAGAATTAGAAGGGAAAGGGGTAGGGGGCAGATTTGGCTGGAGAATCGATTCCAGGGATCTGGGAGGGAAATCCTGACGCTGAGTCAGACCAGTCGGCCAGGACACAGGTGCAGGATTGACTATTTTTGAGATAGCCCGTGATCTAAGAAAATAATGTAGGTGGAGAAGTTGTCTTCTCCACAAAAATTGCATTCGCGCCCCAATCCACAATCTAGAACCCAGCTAAGCTGAAAAATGTACAATCCTGCACCTAAGTGCTATGATCTATATTAGCAGCCAGCTTTTAGACTACCTTTAGTCTATATTAGCAGCCAGCTTTTAGACTGCCTTTAGTCTATATTAGCAGCCAGCTTTTAGACTGCCTTTGGTGTATATTAGCAACCAGCTTTTAGACTGTCTTTGGTGTATATTAGCAACCAGCTTCTAGACTGGCTTTGGTCTATATTGACAGTCAGCTTTTAGACTGCCTTTAGTCTATATTAACAGTCAGCTTTTAGACTGCCTTTAGTCTATATTAACGGAGCCAGATTTTAGACTGCCTCGGTCTATATTAACGCCAGCTTTTAGACTGCCTTTGGTTTATATTAATGGTCAGCTTTTAGACTGCCTTTAGTCTATATTAGCGCAGCCAGCTTTTAGACTACCTTTGGTCTATATTAGCAGCCAGCTTTTAGACTGCCTTTGGTCTATATTAATAGCCAGCTGTTAGCCTGCCTTTGGTTTATATTAACTGCCAGCTTTTCTGTGTATGCTAACATTGAAATAAGCTGTGCCATAGACATCTGACCATTGTGACACATGCTAACAATGTCCTCCTGTTCCTTACAGTGTGCCTGCCCTACTGATGGGAAGTTCTATGGCTCTGTAGACTGTACGCTACTCAGTCCATGTACGCAGAATGCATGTGAGAACAATTCTACCTGCACTGCCTCATCTGACTGGATCTTCGACTACGCATACACATGTAACTGTACTACCTCAGGCTATACTGGTGATATGTGTAGCATAGACATAAACGAATGTGCCGATGTAGAATGTCAAAATGAAGGAAACTGTACTGACCTAGTCGGCCTATTCAGATGTCAATGTGTTGGGGGCTACGCAGGTAAATTATTTCTAATAGACAGTTGTGTCACTGCTCTCAGAGAATGTTAAAAGCTAAAGTTATGTTAAATTCCTTTAGTTGTCATGCAAGAGATAAATTATTGTGGCCGAAGCCAAGGCCGCCATATCGGTGTCCGATTTGCTCTCAGTTTATGACCGGAGCAAATCTCAGAGCGTTGTCCACAGAGCGTTGTCCACAGAGCGTTGTCCACAGAGCGTTGTCCACAGAGCGTTGTCCACAGAGCGTTGTCCACAGAGCTGTACCATTGATAGCACAGCATTTACCTCACTCACTTGAATTCTACTAATCAAGTGAAGTGGTACACATTTCTATATTACGTAGAGATGCGTATTTCCTTAGATGAAACTGTCTCAATTCTCCACTGCTTATTCAGCATCAAAGCCTTGAGGGGGCTTGTAACATTATCTATTGGACCTGCTGGTTCTGTTTGAATGCCTTTGTCCCTTGTGCCATGGAAGCTTTGTACACAGCGAGTGCTGCTTGCACCAGTGAAGCTTCTAGGATTGTCCAAGCAGCGTCTTGTGCCGTTGCTAATTTGTCTTAGCTGGTCTGTTTGCTTATAGTCTCACTGTAGAATTGCTCTAAAACTGATACCCTGATTGAGTGTCACTACTTCAGACTAAGACCTCAGACTAAGACCTCAGACTAGGACCTCAGACTATGCCATCTAGCAGTCTCTAGCGCATCTGGTGCCAATCTCTAGCCTTTTGACTGAAAGAGTACACCTCATGCAATCATAGCCCGGTTATCGGCTATTCTGTCTACATATTGTAGCATTATTATCTCAAACGTACACCGATATTTACCTGTAATGTGTTCTAGGACTATACTGTGAGACAGAGATAGATGAATGCCTTAGTAACCCCTGTTTCTTTGGCTCTACATGTTATGATTACCTGAACTCTTATATTTGTGAGTGTCCACTGGGAATTCTGGGAACACATTGTAATCTGACAGCTACATGTGAAGACAACCCCTGCCAGAACAATGCTGTATGTGATATGAACAGAGACGGAGAGGTAAGTACAGTAAGTACAGTATACACTATAAGGTAAGTACAGTATACACTATATGGTAGCTCAGTTTGAGATGTATGGCCGACTGTCGAGTCACTCTTTGAGTAGTATGGGCTGCTACGTACTAGCTATAATACCTGGTGTCTGTGGCAAACTATATGCTACAGTTCCTAGTACCATTTCAGTATGTGGTAACCAATGTATGATATGAGGTAGTGGTACCCATTGAGAACAGTATATTGTAAGTACTGTCTGATATTAGGTAGCAATACCTATTGGCAGGGTGTCTAAAATGTCAGTATATTGTAAGCACTGTCTGATATTAGGTAGCAATACCTACTGACAGGTGTCTAAAGTCTGTATATTGTAAGTACTATCTGATATTAGGTAGCAATACCTATTGTCGGCCGACACAAGTCAACAATAGTGATTATTACATGTATAATATAGGATAGCATTACTAGGTATACCAGATGGTAACCAATATTGAATGGCTTCTTGAGAATATGATCACTCTTAAAAATGTCTATTCTTCCTAAAACCAAATATGCAACTATCAAGCCTAGCAAGAATTGCTGATGCCAATTTACTAAGCCATAAGTATCGTGCATGCATACATACACTGTTAGTTGTGTAGCTGTTATCTTTGGCGGGTACCCAGCTTGAGAAATCATTAGGCACTGCTTCAGGAATTGTGAGATCTTCCGGGTTTTCCCAATACTCCAGGTCAAGGTCATAATCTAGGACAGGTGCTTTATGTCTCAAATCCTTAGAAGTTGACGGCTGATTGGCTGTTGCAACTTTTCCAGTCATACCAAGTCTCGACTTGAAGAATGAAACCTCATCAATGTCCTCGGGTACTTCTATCAAGTCACCGTCATCATCGTCATCATCTGAAGATTAAACATAGCAAGAGCCCAGTCAGCAGTCAGAATCCCATTGCATTTGCCAATCTAACAGAAGCGCCATATATCTTGTGACAAACACGTCATAGCCAGTAACATGGCATGTTACAGAATACAAAGGGAGAAATACCATTTATGATATAATTCACTATTAATCAGCCAAAATCATAGTTCAGAAGAATATTTTATAATATTTTGGCACAGAATGGCTTTAGGGAGTACCAGTAGATTTCTGGCCCTGTTATATCTTTCTTCACTAGAAATGGCAATAATGCAATAATGCAATATGTAGAAATGGCAATAATGCAATAATATGTAGAAATGGCAATAATGCAATAATGCAATAATATGTATTAATTGAATTGTGTTAAAAATCCTTCCCTTTTTGATGAATAACCAGAAATCATATAACAGACATAGTAATGATCATCTAGCTCGACAGTATTTTGAAGAGACAGAACAGAATGCACACCTACCTTCTACCCCAATCCTATGGATAGTGAGCAGGTCTAAATCTTTTAGTGCTTTCTGTATCAATAGTTTGAAATCTATTAGCCTGGACAGAAAGGTTTGACTAGCACCATTCTTCTGAAGCACAGAGAGCCACTGCACAACTAGTGGTAAGTATTTTATAGTTAGAAGTACCTTCAGCTCATCTATAACATTGGAAAATTACAACTCAAGTAAAATGAAACAGTTCATTGATTAGTATTATATTATATTTGCCGGTCAACTTGTATGATCAGCATTCAATGTTAGTGATTGTTAAGTACAATATAATTGATACCGGGCCGACAATATAGACTTGACTGAAGAGGTAGGTACTATATAATTGTACATAGACGTTAACCTGTCCTGCCAAGCTTTGTCAAATGCTGAGTTCCACGACGAGTTCGGGCCACCGGAAACAAAACTCCAGAAGCCCAAGAAACAAAACCCAGAAGCCCCCAGAAAAAAAACCCAAAGCCACAAACCCCCAGAAACAAAGTTTCTGGGGGCCCGATCTCGTCGTTGGGGCAACTCCGTATTTGACAAAGCTTGGCAGGACAGGCTACATGCATGTACATATTACAATATAGTTTCTAAATACACTGTAATATGTTCCTTTGCTGCATTCCCAATTTTCTCACACATTCAGAACACAATCAAGCGCGTATAGGTTTTGTTTTGTTTTTGTGTTACTGCTGTGCTTTTTGCTCCTCATTTAAGAGGCCTCCTTAAGCTTTCAGCTTGTATGAGCAGCAGAAGCTAGGTGTGAAATGCAGAGCTTACCTTCACAACAGGATGGACCGGCTGGGATTCGAACTCAGGAACTTGTGGGATCCTAGCCACTGAGCCTCCCTGTCACCCTATGGTATGTATGTCACCCAAAACCTCCCAACTATCATTATTATATTGTTCAATGCAATCATGGAGTGAGGGTTCTCTCTTGGGGACAGACTAATTCAATATACATGTACATGTACATCGTAATGGAGATATTCACTATGGAGTTGAAAACACAACTTCAAAGTGCACACAACCCCTGCATGAAAATACAGCAATGTTTTTATTGAACCACGAATTGAGCTCCAAAAGCTCCAAAACTCCCAAAGCTCCAAAACCCACGAAAAGCTCCAATTGCATCTTTTCCTTTTCCCGTCACTGAAATGTTCATCACAACCATCCAGGATTATTTGTCCTTTAGTCTTATATTATTCTCTATTTCAATTTATTTTTCTCGAATCACTCCAAGGTAATTATTCTTTGTCACTATAGTGATGAAAATAAAGTACAACAAACAAAAATATCAGCGCTGATATCTCCCATGCTATAGTATTTAAGTACATTTAGGTATCTATCAGTCCACATCTCATAGACCTACCGAGGTTATGGATGATATCCGTATTGTCTTCACATTCCTCAATAGTGCTGTGATCATTTAGGTTGATATTAATATTAGACTTCCTGTTGAGCAGACCATGTTGTTGCATCTCTACCTGGCTTATCTCCCCAACTGAAGGATTAGCAGCAACTTTGGGTGGTTCAGCAACAAACTCTTCAGCTAAAGTAGATTAAGCAAAATTTCCTTGTTAATGCCAACATATTATATTATACCTACTCAGTTCGACTGAAAATCAAACAAAATTTTACTCAAACATAACTACTTGCTGTGAATTCCCAGTAAACAGATATTTCTACTAGCTACTAGTAGCTACTAGTAGCTACTAGTAGCTACTAGTAGCTGTATTTCTACTAGCATTATCATGAAACCGTTTTCTTCATCCAATTGCGGCAGTGTTTTCAGAAGTGGTATTATGTAGGATTAAAACGTAGCATGCGATATGTCAGTCAACAAGAGAGGTTGTGCACTTTCTACCTCTCATTAAATATCATTTAGCCATGTTTTATGCCTAATATCATTACTACTAATCAATAACTAATAACATACTAACAATTGCATTAATGTTTACTTGGGTTTATAGTGACAGCATTGCAATATTACTATTTAGGGCAATTGAACAGCTGATACACTTCACCATACATACCACTTACCAGTCTCAGATTTGCCAGTATTTGAGGAAAATAAGTTCTCATCAAAAACGTCAAAAACGTCCTGGGAAGGAATGAGCAGCTTGAAGCAAGTACTCAATTGCAGTGTAAATCCCGTGATGTCAGCTTCTTGATCTACAAACAGTGGATACTCGTGACGACAATACGTATAGGTAGGAGGATGATATGTTAGATATAGTCATATGGACACAAGGACACAAAACTGGTCCCACAAACAACACAGAGATTGAAGGTCGCAAAGAGATACAATACACTGTTAAAATATGAATCTTTTTAACTCATTTTTTCTAGGGATTTGTAATCTAGCAAACGTTATTTCGCACTTCCCATTTCCCAATGTGTAGAAATTCTCAAGTTCTCACTAAATCATTACTACCCTATTCCTCAACGGACACGACAATGACAATTGACCATCAATTAGTGGTGGGCCATCAACTGTGGTGGGAGACCGGATAGATGTGGGAACTCATCTTCAGGATGTTACAGCAAATATTTTAACAGTGCATTCACATTGAGTAAACATGAAATAGGCAACTTGGCAGAAATATTATTACAAAAGAGCGATGCTTATTACAATGAAAATAAGAAAACCATGCCAGGCCAAAGTAACTGTAGTAAAGTGTAGGTAAAAGTAAAAGTAGAAAAGTAAAAGTAAACCGTAGTAAAAGTAGGCCAAAGTAACTGCATTACCATCCACTTCAGCTATTACTTTCTCTATCGCTCTGTTCTGCTGTGCCTCTACTTTCAGTTTAGCTTCTTGTTCCTGCTGTCGATGAAGAGCACTCATGTGATCAGCTTTGTTAAAGTCAACCTGGTGGCAATTCCTCAAATAATTATACGCAAGATCTAATTTTCTGTAGCCTGTAGCATACTTTTCATGCCAATTCCTCAAAGCTTGATATGATGAATTCTTTAAATTTTCAGCAGCTACTTTGGGTGCCGGTAACGGAAAATCCAAGTCAATTTCTGCAACGATAAATTATGAATAGTTATACTGGTGATCCTTCATTATAATAGATTAGCTGTCCACAGAAAGAATTACAATTATTATTGTATAAATACTACTATACATATACATGTAATTTAATACAAAAAATATGCTGGCTTTGGGTAGTTGTCGCTCTATTTCAACAATCAATATTTAAACTTGTACAATATCTGTATCGGCATAAAGTTATATCGCCTGCTAAAAATTCAAACCATTAATATACATTTTACATTATACATAAGAATGTAAATCCATTTTTATTTGCAATATTCAATAGAGATGTAAACTCACTAGTTTTAATAATAAAAAGAGAACTCCAAAAGTATGCAAATTTACTGCCACAGAGTTTAAGGGAAGTTTTAGCTAGTTATCAAGCCCACTGGCGTATCGCGTATGCAGAGCCGTTTGGTGGACCTATACAGCAAACGGCTCTATACAGGAACATTTAACAACATCAGCCGAATATAATAACTCCGACAAAACCTGCATATGATTGGACATGGTAAATCACCCTTCTTGTGAGTGAAGCAATTAGGTTAGCATTAACAATGTGCCCAAAGCAGATTCCTGAACAAAATAAATTCTCCTAAGTTCCAGAAAGCCAAGAATTGCATGCAAAGTAAAATGTGATATCGCAATAATTAATGTACCCTATATGCTAAAGAGTTGTACAATCTCAATGAACATACATGTAGTTGGACCAGTGCAGTGAGAGTGTTGATTTCAGCATTTACGCAAATTATTCACAGCAATTTGTTCATGGATAAAGCATATTGTTCACTGATTTATATCATCGGAGAGACATGCGTGATAACTTTGCATACTAGTATCATGCACAGTTCTACACCACATTTAGAGCCATACCAAGAGTGAGTTCTAAATAGGATTGAAAGTTTTCAAGCAGAAGCTCTCTAAATTTGTGGGATCTTCGGAAAAGTTCATCAACAACTTGGAAGGTGGAGAGTCTAATTTCAGCATGTTCTCGCTTTAGTTGTGACCAAAGTAGTTCAAAACACTGACTAACGTATTCATCAGAGAGTCTATAACATAATATACAGAAATGCAAATTTATCAAATTAATGGCAAAATCGTTGCTGCAATCCAGTAAGAGTTCTCCGAAATTGAGACATACATCATTTTGCATATTTAGCAGCACGCTCTAAAAATATTCAGTTCACGACAGACTTGAACTTAGAGTAGACAACATTTCAGAGTTAGAATTCCGCTATAGCATCAATGGACTAGACATGTGTTGAGAACTTCGAGTGTGTCTAGAGAAAGAGGACAATTCCTAGCTCTCCATAAGAAGACAACTCCAGAATCTTTAAGTTACTTGTTTTGTGGGTTCTTCAAGAGGCAGGAATAATAATATGTAGTGCCCTTTTGTTGATAATATAGTGCTAGGCCTGGGCCTTATTATTGGAGACAACCTGCAGAGACTGCTGGGGATGTCACACTGGTCATAGCTGTAGAGTAGTACAAACAGCCTGAAATTCCTTGTAGACCGATGCACAGTTGGTTGATTTCAGATACCCTACTGACCTTTAATATTCGCGGGCCAGTAGTTCGCGTGGGGCTATAAAAGCTGAAATACACGGTACTAAGTAATCACGGATTTGGCACACGCGAATTTTTTAGAAGGTAACTCCCCAAATACACTATTTATGGGACAGGCACCTCTAAATGGCATAGTTATTAACCAAAAAAGTCATAACAAAGCAGTTATGTGACCGAAACTCAAGCAGATAATTATTTCTTACCCACACAGTAAATTTTGCTATACTCTTTGCCGATTACTACAAAATCAATTAGTTAAACTCAACAGTCAGTTAATACTCTACTAACACATAACAACTACAATTTATTTACAAACTCAACTCACAACTGAGCGGCGACGTAGTGAACTATTTGAGATTTTTATGTAGTCTTAAATCCTAATATTGCGTTTGTGGTTTCAGTTTGGTACACTAAGTATCACACTTTTCTTAGCAGCCTCCAATGGCACAGGCTATGGCAATGGCACAGGCAATGGCACAGGCTATGGCAATGGCACAGGCTATGGCAATGGCACAGGCTATGGCACAGGCTATGGCAATGGCACAGGCTATGGCAATGGCACAGACTAGCACACTTAGCAGCCTCCAATGGCACCAGCAGGCTAGCACACTTTCAGTGTAGTTCCAATCGGCTTCCAATCACATGGAAGTAGGAGGAAAGATCAGGTACAGGCACACAATAAATAGCGATACCTACAGTGTTTGCTTGTGGGCTAAGTCATTGCCATGAAATCATGAGGGTTCATTAGAGTCATCTTTCCCTGGGAGATAACTTTATGGGAGGAACCAACTCCTAATCTAATCCTTTAAATGACTTGTATGATGAAGTTAACAATAATTATTATGGGAGGACAACTCCTTTGTTTGCATGATTTAGCGTTGGCGGATCCTAAAAACGCGAACCGCTAATACTTAATACTCGCCATTACTCAAGAACAGTAGGGTATACGCCTATGGGCATTATTATATAGAGTCTATATCTGCAATCAGATTTTCCTCTCCCCCAAAATGACGTTTTGTGACTAATCATCACTGATAGTTCAAGTGGCTAATCGTGACTGACATCACAGATTGTCATGTGCACTCAATTTGAGTCCCCAAAATGAAAAAGAAAAGTACTTCATGGTTCTGAAACAGCATCAAAATGAGTGCACTCTTGCAACTACAATTCAGATTCTTCTCTGCTAATAGATCACTTAGATGCCTCGGCAGTCAAATACCGAGTTAGCACTCAGGTACTCGATTGAGTACGATATCGAGTAGAAAATTAAACCATATAGTCAGTCAAGCTCTGTTGAGTGACTAGATGCTGTTGTAAATAAATGCAGTAATTGTACACTATGTTCTGCATGATTCTACTACTGCATGCGATATAGGAGCTAATTATGAAATTTTGTGCAAAGTTAATATTAATAAATCAAATATCGGTGAAAAATGTAAGTACGGGAGCCTTTATTGTTTGACATGATTGTGTAAATAACTTCCTACTTTGCTGTAAGAGCACATTGTAGATTCCATTTGCTGTACATACATTTTGATACTCCAAGAGAGTGTAACTCCAAATTACCATCATACCAAAATCCAAGCACCAGTTTCTACATGTGCATATCGAATTGGTTGGTTTCCCATAGACCAGAGTCGACTCATAGTTAAATTGGCCTTCTCCTAAAACACTGCAGTGTTACCTCTTCCTCACACTTTCCTGTGTTATGATTGCTGGCACCTCTGCTTAATCTTATCATATCTGTGTGACAAGTTCTACTGCCCTGATGTTTTGACACTAGAAAATGTGCAGTATATTTATCAATTAAGTATTTTTGTAATGCCTTAGTATGATTATGCTTCTTTTGGTATGATTTTGTGCTAAGTTTGAAATTATGGGCAATAATTAATGTTGTTGTCATTTAATGTGATTTGTTCGAAAGTTATTAGGAAAAACACAGCAAATATAGGAAAAACACAGCAAACTAACTGTGAAATGTATGTGCAGCAAACCAACCTAACTGTGTTAGGGAACACACAGCAAATAGATTTTGTTCATTTGGACAAGTTCCTGTCTAGCATTTAGCTACAATTGCTAACAGTGTAACATGTGGTTTTGCAGAAAGCTGTTTCCTCATGCCCCAATTATGACGCATATGATCGCTACTAGAACACATGCTCTCATTTATTCATGAAATATACAGCTCCAGAATATTGTGAACTTCAAAGTATCTTTATCACCCAAATGAAAGTAGGCATGCGATGATACCGAGGCAAAGTCGCAGGAGACAACTTCTACTAATACGCGCTTTGAGATGCTAATGGAAGCCCATGGAGAGTGTTTTGGAAATGTGTATGGTATAAAGGGGTTTTGAGCATTTTTAGGTGAGTTTCATAGAAAACACTCAAGAACCTAAACCTTAAAAAAGTCCCCTCCCAGTATAGAACAGTGGGAAGTGCTATAATACTTTTAATCACTAGCTGTTTGGTGAAATCAACAGTGTCAGTGTGCCGTGGAGATCGACTGCAATTTCGGCTACAGAGAAAAACACTATATGACAGGACCAGTCTAGTAGAGCATGGAATATTGGCTGAGTAATATAAATTATTGATAAGCTAGCAATAATGCTCTCAAGGTCCTTTGAAATTAATAAGACAATGTCATTGAAAAGAATTAGGGTAGCCAATTATCGTCCCGCAAGCACATGGATCAACGATGGTTTAATGGTGGTGAAAATTGAGAAAATCTTTGCATCGTATACTGCACCAACTTGCCGCACGCTAACAAGTAACATGTAATTTGATAGCAAATGACAATAAATAATGCAAATTTATTGTTATAATTAATATAATATTGATGGAAGTTGCCCTATTGAGAGGGTAACTCCCTGTCTTGGTTGAGATGACTGTGTTATTTTGAGCAGTTTTGAAACGAGTAGCCGACCCAAATTACCTTCAGGCTGAGGGGGTCACACTACCAGTTTCAGCTCCAGTGTACTACTAGTTGTGGTAGTAGTACCGGTAGTAGTGGCAGTGATACCGGTAGTAGTAGGAGTGGGACCGGTATCAGTGCAGTGAGTGGTACTGGTAACTGGTAGCAATATAGTGTTACCAGTGGCAGCAGTAGCACTATAGCTTATAACACAAGATAGCAGTTGCAAGGAAACAAATGTGACCAGGCATGTGGCAATTTAGTTTCAAATGTTTTGGCCATAATAAAGCATGGTACACAGTTAGGTGATTTCCCATTGCTTATTATGTGACCATGTCCATGTATTGCACTTGTATATTTTATGCTAACATGAGTTTGTAACAGTTATTCCGATGTTGATCCGCAACAGAATTTAGCTGGGCTGTATCAGAATACTGTACATCTTTGCCATATTGTGTGTGAAAGTTTAAAGTTGTTTGGCACATTAAGCTATGCATTGTAATTTTTGATCACTCCATTTACATCTGTTTGAAGCTGTTAATTTTTGTTGCAGCTGTGATGATGACTGATTCTGAACTCATGCAAACATATACACTGATGCCGGTATGGCTACTCCAATTGCAGCACTGCACTGAACTTGTACTTGGGAGTAATCACAGATGAGAAGAAGGCAACAAATACTAAATTGGCTGCAGCCCTTGCAACATAATTTTTGGCATTTGTCTGTTGCATGATAGAAATGTGATGAGATGGCCGAGTGGGAGATTAGTGATCACATGCCTGTGGGTTTGGTGAATCATAGAGTTATCCCTAGAGTGCTAAATTTGGCCCGTTACTATGGAATTTCGGAAGTTAGCACCGAGCAGTGAAGGCCATTTTGAAAAGGTTGATAAACCTAATCAATACAGTAGCTTTCTGTGATAATATGACAATGTATGACTCCTCGACGCCGGAGTTATTTTTCAAAATTTGATATGCATTGCATAATTTCAATATTCTGAGAGAACTAAGAGGGCTGGAGCCTTGAAGTAAATGTGAAAAGTGATCACAACATCATTCTCTATCAGATAAA
>JAOQGN010000901.1:0-13768 GCA_027564295.1 Himantozoum antarcticum
GCTCGTAACTGGGATAGAACCCGGGTCCTTTGCGGCACACCGCCTTGCACAGTGGCAGGTGAATGCATCCACTACACCAGCTCGGCAACCAGCTCGGCTGGTGTAGTGGATGCATTCACCTGCCACTGTGCTAGGCGCGGTGCCGCAAAGGACCCGGGTTCTGTCCCAGTTACGAGAGTTACTTTATTTTCTATTTAGTCACTATAGCAAATTGTAATAATTATAATGCAATTTATTTGATTCAGCTTAGAATATAAATAGAGAACAAAGGCTATGTTCTAGTTTCTCAGTCTATGGAAATTCATAGAGAACTCCCATACGTCATCATTTAAGATGGCTACATTAAGATGTTTCTAAGTAGGTGCCGGAGATGGTGCTGCTTTGCAGGCGGTTCCAGGATCCAGAGTGCCCCAATTGACTTGAAACTTTGCCAAAGTAGGTAAAAATGCATGCTGATTATGAATATGATATTAATTTATGACAAAACATATTTGCTTCAATTTTGGAAAAAGAGGACCTTTAAACCGTAACCTTTGTGAACTATTATTTTTAGGGGAGTGGCCACCACCTTCGACCAATAAGGCGAGCGCCTCTCCACCCGGATGCTTTATAAGAGGTGAGAGAGGGAAGATGGTCTGAATTGTCAGCGATCGGCTGACAGCAACTGCTGAAACGGTTTGTGCATTGTCTGGTGTTTTTTTCAGAGCGAGAGAAAGAAACTAACCTAAATGGATGAGGTAAGTAGCAAACTGGTGAAACCTCTGTTTATTTGTTTGACACAAATGACCCAGCATGAAGTAGGTGTTCTGGGAATGACGGTTTATCAGAGAGCAATGACTGCGTACCCATTGTCGTTCCCCTCTGCGAGACCTGATTCAGAGTAAGCACGTGGTGTGGCAGGGTGGCACCATACTGCCGTTGTGTAGCCCCCACCCCGAGTCGTGACCCTTGAGCCGACCTCATCTGAACGAGGTGTCGGGCTTACCCATGTGAATTGTTGTCTCGGTACTGTTCTGCTGTACTTTTGCTTGGGCGTAAGCGCGAATTATTTTCATTGAGCAATTATTTCTGTGAGCGTTACAGTTTGAAATTTGCCCGAATTGTTATAGTTTAAAGTCTGCTCCTAAGAAATCCAAGCATTTTGAGTCATTGAAAACCCATGTGCCACTTGCCGATGGTTGCTTGTTCACAATTATTACTCTTGTTTTTCGTTTCTTTAGCTACAGGCAACCGATGATGGTGGTGGCGGTGGTGGTGGTGGTATCAGGATCCATGACAGGGACCTTTTGAGTGTGTTCTGTGTGGGAAAATGTTTCTGAGACTAAAGAACTTTAGGGGATACATCAACAAACTTCACACGACAGAAGAGGTGGCGACACTGGACGGAGGCTTTTGGTGTCCCATTTGTTTGGCAGGCTTTCCCGATGCAGAGTCCTTGAGGGAACACGAGTTGAATTCGCCCTACCAGCTCACTTTAAATGTAGAGTGCACAACAGGGTGTTTGGCAGGGTGGATAATTTGAAGAGAAACATGAAAATAAAGCATGCGGGTGGTGATGACAGCTCCCTCCAGACAGACAACTCAGGCACTGAGGCAAACAGACAACCCTGTACAATGTGCAGAAGGACGTTCCCTAGAGACGGCGGGCATCTCCGCAGACGTCAATTAAAGCACACAATTACCTCGAGACGTGCGGTGCCACGTTTGACACCAGGCGAGCCGCTTTAGCTCATGTGCACGGAGATCTGCCGACTACCGGTAGGTGGCAAGCATCTGGTTTCGACGATGTCAGTGACGAGGTAGAGGAAAAAGAAGTCGCCTTTTGGAGTTTGAAGATGAGGTGACAGAACCCATTGCTACAGGTAACGAGAGGCTGGATGATGTCATTAGGAGATACTGGGGAGCTATCAACACCAAACTGAGGCATCAGAAGGTTGTTGACATTTTGAATGTCAGGGTGTGGGACGGTGGTGCTGTTGAGGATGGGTATGATGTCGGAGTGTGGGAACTGTTGTTGAGGGTCTGGAGGGAGCTGGAATACAGAGAAAAAGCTAATTGTAGCATGGGGGCATTGTTGAGACACAAAACAATGGGTGAAATAAGGCACTTCCACTTCAAATAACACCACAGAGTTTCCGTCTCCCATGTTGATAACATCAGAGCAGCGTCTAAAAAACTTTTACATGACGTTTGCTGTCATGGATCTTCACGAGACGGCAGCCCTGCACAGACCAAACATGGCATGGACGCTGGAGAGTGTAACAAACATAACGTTTTACATTGACAAACTTTTGGTTATGGGCAAAATTGGAGTGACGAGCAATGCCATTAGAAAAAAGGTGTCATTCTGCCACCGCACATAAGAAACAATAGACACTTCGTGTCCATGATGACAAAGAGAAACACCGGGAAGCCTTACACGGACAACTTGTGCTTTTTCAGGTGTCTTGCCACTTGACTCAGGTGCAAGTGCAAAAATGACAAAGCCTGTTCTTGCAAGAGACCTCGCGTTTCAGAAAGCGAGATGTTCAGGTTGTTTGAACCCTATTTGGAGTATGTGGAGTGTGGTGAGGGGGCTGACACATTTTCAGGGGTCGTGTTTGGGGACCTGCTCATGGTGGAGAAATGCTTTGACATAGCGATCACGGTCATGAGTTTGGCATGCGGCGGAGTCTGTACTGTTCTGTGGTCGTCCGGGAAGAAACTTGGCGACAGAGGTGTAGCACTGTACCTTAATCTCCACAAAAAGGCATTTCAGCTTGAAAAATACATCTGTCAATACGGCAAAGCATTTGAGTGTCCGCCATGTGAGGCGTGCTTTAGTCGCTACAGCAACCTGTCCAGTCACGTCTGCAGGTCCGAGGATGCCACCCGCTTTGTGCTTCCCGGAGGCGAGCTCAGACCTCCACTAACAGTTTTCACAAAACTCAAAGAGCGAGTGGGAATTGACATTTCTAATGCCGACTTGTTGTTTTACCGTTACAGAATTACTTACGAGATTGAGTCATTTATGCCGCCGGACAACATGCCCATCGACACCCAAGCACTGTCATTCACAGCCAGACATGGACTTTTGAGCACTTCTACTTGTTCAAACGTGCCCTGCTGCACAGAACCAAGATGCTTTGTGTGCAGAGGAACAATCGATGAGTGCGTGGGCACTTTTGTCGCTTCCCTCGAACTGGTGGCCGACAAAGCCGCTGCTATCGTGACATAGCGTTTTGCTGGAGTAAAGTCAATGCTTAGACCGGCCATAGAGCAGTCAGAGGAACAGGAAGAGGCTCTCTGTGATCGATGTTTTTCAGATAAGAGAGCTTACGATAGCAGAAAGGAATTAGGTGAGCTGGAGCAGGAGCTGGAGCATCACCTGCGCTGTGTCCCGGTTGTCACGTTCAACTCGCAAAGATATGACGTGAACGCCATGAAAGGTCACTGATTTGAATGCTGCAGCGTGCAGAAGGTGCAGATTTCAAGTTTGTCGGCAAGAGAGTCCAACGCAATGACATGCATTGAGAACATCAGATTTTATTTCATGGACATTTACAATTTCATCGCTCCGGGCTTTTCATATGCCAAATACCTCAAAGCCTTTGGGTGTTCACAGGATAAGGGCTTCTTTCCTTGGGAGGGCGACCTGAAAAAATTAGATTGCGATTTCTTGCCACCTCGAGAGGCCTTTCACGGTGAGCTGCGAGACACTGACATTTCTTTGGAAGACTACGAGACGTGTCTAGATGCATGGGAAAACCACAACATGGAAACGTTTGAAGAATTCCTCTGCTGGTACAACAACCTTGACGTCGTACCTTTTCTGAAGGTGCTGGACAGACAGAACACGATATACCGTGAAAAGGGAATCAACATGCTTAAGTCGACTGTATCGCTACCAGGTCTTGCCATGCGATGGTAATTCACAGAAATTCCACCTCGAGTTGGTGTCTCCGACGCGATGACTTTTGATTCTGTTTGGGATCACCGTGTCGGCACACAGGCGATATGTCTTTTGGGCAATGCAAACAAGGACATATGTCACGTGGCTAGAGCAACTTTAACCGGAGGACCTAGTGTTATTTTTTCACAGGTATCACGAAAAGGGTGTGACGTCTATCCAATCGGCAGACTATGGACAGGATGCCAAGGTGTGCGAGACAGTTCCCGGCATCGATGCCAATGCCCTGTACCCTGTACCTTTGGTGTATAATGCAGCAACTGCCATCGGGTTATCCTCGCCGAGGGTAACGGTCTGATGGTGGAGTCGACAATAAATTTTAGTAGAGTGGCACACGGGTGGTTGCAATACAAGGCTTGGATCAGTGGTCATCGCATCTCTCATGCTCACGATGGTGGTGAGGTGAATCTGGGACAGCACTCCCTACCCGTCGACGGTTATAGCCACAACATTGGAAAAGTTGATCAGTCTCATGATTGTTTTTGACACTTTGACCCGTGTCAACAACCATGGGTGTTGATACACACCCGGTCAGAAATATTGAAATGAGTCGCTTTTACTCAGACACACTGGATAAAGAAGCATATCTGCATCATCTCGGGCATGAAGTGGAGAGAGTGTGGGAGTGCGAGTAGGAGACAACTGTTAGTGAAAATTCTCAAGAAAAAACATTCCTCAAGGCTTTTCTTCCACCCTCTATGGTTCGTTCAGGGGTGAGATGTCACTGGAACTCGCCATTTCCAAGATTGCGAGTGGTGAACTTTTTGACTTTGTTGAGTGTGACATGTTGGTTCCCGACTCTTGTTTGGAAAATTCTCTGAAATAGCACCCATCTTTACAAACATTGACGTTGGTCGGGAGCATCTTAGTGAGCACATGAGACTATTTGCCATCAAAAATGATTTCCCAAAACGACGACAACGGATGTTGATCGGGAGTCTCTTCGAAACAAAGATTTTATTTTTGAGCGAATTGGCTAGACGGCACCTCTCCCACGGTCTCGTTATGACCAGAGTGTACCAGATGATTGAGTACACTCCATGAGCTATTTGCAAAGAGTTTGGCGAGTAGATGTCAAATGCCCGACACAAGGGTGATGTTGACCCTAGAATGACACTGTTGGCCAGTACCAGCAAGCTCGTAGGAAATTCAGCTTATGGAAAGACCATCACAAACAAGGAAAAACACAAGAATGTCAAGTATGTCGATGGGTCAGATGTCGCTTCTGCCAAGATAAGAGCTAAGTGGCTTTGTTCGCTGTCGGAGGTAGACGAGGAGTACTATGAGATCACGAGTAACAAAGAAAAAGTGAGTAGGTTACATTGAACTGTCACTCTGTACCTTGCATCACTATCTTTCCTTCCGTTTCTGCATTGTTCCGATGGGTTACTTGTAGCCATGATGATGTTTGCACCGCTTGCCCCTTTTTACCTTTGTACGCGTTCAGGCTTCCGTTTCCGCGTTGTTCCGATGGATCCTTTGTATTCATGACCACATTTCCACTGTTTACTCTATTCTTTTTTGTTACTTTGTACGCATTCAGGCAATTGATTTCTTTCTTTTCTGACAGCTGAACATGGACGTTCCGGTCACCCTTGGATTTACCATTCCGCAGTACGCAAAGTTGATGATTCTGCAGTTCTACTATGAATTTATGGACAGATGAGACTCCTTGGTTTTGTAATGCTTGGCCTTACACATTTGTCGTTCCACCACACGGTACAAGCATAAATAAAACCGTTTATGCTATGTTGAACTGTGCTGAGCACGTTCTTTCTTTTTCACTTGCTTTGATATCATTGTCATCTACTGTGACTGTTTTATGACCATCTCTGCATGTCGATTGTAAATCTCTCTTTTTTACCATACACAGATTTGTGGACAGGAAATACTTCCAGTACGTCGAAATGGACACCAACAGCACCTACATGGCTTTGACAGGACCCCTGGAGAGCATAGTGACGCCCGAACTGAGGCGCACTTTTTACACCGAGCATGGACAGCGGTTTCCAAGACCATACTGTGACAACCACGGTGCTGACTTCATCTGTATAAAACTGGCTGGTGAAAATGAGTGGCAACCCGAGCACTGCTGTCAGGTGGTGGATAAGTATAACATGTGCACTCCTGGACTGTTCAAGGAGGAGTTTGAGAGTTGTGGTATAATAGCCCTAAACTCAAAAACATACTTTCGCTGGAGAGAGGACGAGAGCCAGTTAAAATACAATAGTAAAATACAGTAGTAAGGGATTGAGCAAGGGTACAAATCGTCTAACAAAAGAGTGCTTCAAAAAAATGTTGGAAATGGGTCTACCTAAGTTTGAACCTAACAGGGGGTTTGTGAGAAAGGAAAATACGACCTATACTTACTCCCAGATGAAAACTGGTCTGACTTATTTTTATGGGAAACGATGTGTGTGTGATGATGGGTTGTCCACCTATAACATATCACTGTAGACGGTGTTAATTTGAGCATATCAGTATTTGTCACATGCGATTTTCAAGTGTGTACAGTTTTGTTTATATCTATTTGTAGTATTTGTGTTTTATTTTGATTTTGTATGGTTTATTTACTGTTATATGTTGCTTTGAGCGGTATTGTACAATCTATTATAACGTGGATGCGGAACAGATTATTTTATTCGTGAATGACAGTTTTTTTCTACAGTTTCGTGGTTCACGGTTTCAGTTTACACACTCTATTATTATGTTTAATACAATTTTTTTCATTCTGAGTGGTATCATAAAATGTTTTAATACGGTACAAAATATTAAATAAAAATCCCTTGAATGCGAGTTGGCTTTGGTTGGCTTCTGTGAGGTACAGTTTATTACAAATCTATGCCTCTTCATTCTAGCGCAAATAAAAGGTGTGGGAGTGTACCGGGGCGACTCACACAAAATATTTATCGAGGAGAGCTCCACCCGTCGCCTTCATTCCATCTCCAGGAGAGGGACGAGGAGGACGTTTGCCCAGCGGCACAATCCCCAGACGTCGCACGAGGTCTGGCCGATGAGGGGTCAGCAGGCTGGAGGACATACCCCGTCATCAGGAACGGTCATAGTGTCACTCGTCCACGTCGTCTAAAAACTTAGCCGCTACAGTTTGCTTCTGCCGTTTTATATTCTGCTTTCAAGCTCTCGCTACCACAGACACACATCGGTGGAGGTAGAATGAGATGTCAACCGGCGCACAGTTGGCACGGTGTGTGCAGGGTAGTGTAGTCTGAGCAAACATCAGAACCCTTTTAGAAAAAAACATTCCGTCCATAACTTCTATTCGCTGGGAACGACGACACCGTTTTCATGGTTTGCGTATGGCGGTTGGGTGCAACAGTGTGCGCGCTTACTCGGTGTTTCCCAACATTTAGTTAATCGATTGCAAAAGCATTTTGAATTCGTTACGAGTCGCAAAATCCTCGTTTACATGACTGTTGTGTCACCACCACAAGATTAATACTACTCTTCTGTCGTCTTTCTAATTGAGATGTTGCTTCCTTCTCGACATTTACCTACATCGATTGCTCAACACAAATGCTTTCTAATATAGATGTTTCCTTTCTCAACATTTACCACATCACTTGCTCGATGTTAATGGGTTCCCGACATTCACGCGGCATCGCGCTACAACTCGCCGTCATTTGCATCGTTCTTCCAAAACACCTCCTTTCCCATCCTCCCATGCAAAATAATATTGCCGACCCGTCCGCCTCCAATCTGTGATCAGACCGGTCTCACCATTTCAACGCTGGACAGTCATTCAGGCAGTCACGCCTAAGGGTCAGGGTGTCCGGTCGGCGGGATGGGGGCTCCCTGCCCAACCCAATGCTGAACCGATGTGTTTTTTAAATCGCTAGGCTTTTCACTTTCATTGTGAGTAATTGTTCGCAGCAAGCGATCCGCTGAGAAAAAGTAGAAAGGTTTTTTCTTGGTGACCACACCAACATTCTTCATGTCGTTCCTCACACCCATCGTTCTTTGTGAATGGTGATTTTTTATCATCTCTCCGAAACGATTGGAGACTCTGTCGTTGTTAGCCTATTCCATTGAGATCAGATCGGGTTTCTCTCCAGGCGACCTTCACGATCGCGTGAGATTTGGTCTCCCAACTCCTGGCACTCCCCCATCCCAAAATCCTTAGCCCACCGTTCTATGAGATCCCCGCAGTGTGCCCGTCCTGTCCACCTGCATTGACTTTGGGAGCACAAACTTCCTCACTAGCACTTTTAGGATAGGCTAGGTTTGTAGCCGTCGTTCCAAATGTTAACAGGGGTCTGGTGTTGGGACCTGTCCCGACCTTCTGGAACCCAGGTTATTTATGTCCTAGATATTGACTGAGGGTACTGATCTGCTCACACTATACTACTGTTCTTTTTTCCTACCTTGACAATACTGTTGAGGGTTGGCAGGATAATGTCAAATTTAATTCCATGCTTCCACAATGAGTGTAAAGTTTACAAGGCCGAACTTTGAGAAATCGCACCCCAACGCAAGAAGCCAACTGATTGGCTGTTCCCAATTGTGACGTCACACTGTAGGGATTCGGGCATGCTTCTAAATATTAGCAAAAGAGCGGACAACTTATACTTTCATATTATATTATATTCTCAAATCATTGATATTAATAATAACATTACTTGTGCAATACTTCAACAAAAAAAGGATTTGTTTGCAGCTATCGAGATAAGAGGAAGATATAAAAAGTGTAATAATGTGTACAGTGTGGTGTAATTATGACATCACACGGGCACCCAAACTCCACAGTAAGCTAGCCCCAAACACCTCCGCACCTTAGAAGTGACTCCCTTATACAAATTCCCATACTGGCTTGCTTGCACATTTCTGCACACCTGATAAAGATAGTAGCATATTTATGCAGTTGATGTTCAGCTACTCACCCGCTGTCAAGAAAGGAAGTGACATCATCTAAGAACGCCTCCCTCTTTCTTCCAGCACTAGAGATTTCTGATGACGTATTACCTTTACAGTTTATGATAGACCACCAGAACTCCACTAGGTGTGTGCTGTTGATAGGATGATGTGGCATAGCCAGTGTCCCATGACAGATGGCACAGTAGATATTTCTATAGGTTACACCTGAGTATGTAGAGGTAACGGGCCAGTCCTCATGAGAAATCCAGGCTACATAGTTAAGACAAATAATAATGAATAGGTGGTATTATTGTTCAGAGATAATGCAATTACTCAAAGTATTGTAGTGTTACGGTCGACCCCTACTCCAGTAGAGCAGGGTAAGGAGTTAATGAATCCCATGCAACTTGTCCGAGAGGAGACAACCAAAAGAACTTTCGTTATGTGGTGCAAACAGTGGAGAGGCTTAAATTGGCCTCACTCCATTGTGATGTAACAACCTACAGGCTAAACGCTACCCACTGCTTCTAAAGTCAGTGGGTTGCAAAATGTGTGACTAAATGAGAACTGACTTTCAATTTACATCAATGACAATGAGTAGATTAAGTTAACTCAATAAATTGATGTAGCGAATAAGCAATCCTCTACGTGGGGTAACAGAAGAGTGCTGTGTGATCAATGGTTTGCATCGTTGGATTCGTGTCAAATACAAGGTTTGGAATACGTGTCTTGATAGCTGTCGGGGTAAAATGGGGCCAGATTACCAAAAACACATTGTTATGCATTATAATTGTTATGACTTTGTGCAAAAACAGGTTTTGAAGATAACTTTGGGACAGTAGTAGATCGAACCTCACTGTTTGCACAGTTGGATTCGGAATATGTGTTTTGATATTTACCTGGGTAAAATGGGCCAAATTTAGCAAATATGTCATTTTTTAATGTGACTTTGCGCAAAAATAGGTTTTCAGGGTAACTCTAAAACGGTTGTAGGTCACGGTTTCCACCGTTGGACTCATCTCAATGATGCAGTTTGGAATATGTGTCTTGATACTTGCCTGGATGTAATGACCTCAGTGTAATGGATTTTTGGGTGGAGGGTTAGAGTTGTCCACCCTGTGCGTTCCCCTGCGGAGCTGCTCAGAAAAGGGTGACACTTATCTACAAGGCTTACGGTCTAAACGCGTAAGATTATCGGTGTTGTATTATGACTATCTACTTGTAACTTGGTATATAAGGGCAGTACCCTCTTCCATAGCACTGGTACAAATTTGAAAGTGTCAAGACCACATGGTATTGTTGTAATTGATTGCCAAATCCAGTCCGAACTGAACCATATTAGTGCTATCACTACAATGGAAGGACCCAAGCTATTGGTCCTAACTGATATGTACTGTAACTTGCTACTGCTGACTGTATTGTCTGGATGTCCGAACTGAATACTGCGTAATACCTAGAATATTTCTAAGCTATGTCCTGAGTGTCTGGACTGGCAGGACGTCCGAACTGGCCCTAACCAACACTTAGAGAATATTTCTGGGTTATGTCCTGACTGCCTGGACTGGCAGGATGTCCGACTGGTCCTACTCTCTACTGAGATTATTATTATCAATGTATCTACTGTCTGACTGAGATAGCTGGATGCCTGACTTGGTCCTAGCTTGTGCTGATGAGGTATTGAAATATAATTTTGCACACTTTATTCAATAAAAATAAAGTGCCCGATCGGCACTGGCATTAATATAATGCGAGCAAGGAAAATGGTAAGTAGCTGAATGACGTAAACCTAGAACTAAACTGAGCTTGGGATATGAGTGCACCCAGCTTCTATAGACTGGCAAATAGCAAACTTTGGGAAGTGGAAATCCCAAGTACAGTTGATTGGATAAAAATATTGTTATGGATGTACATTCTTACGTCTCACTGGCCAGGTTAATTGTCCTGCCTCAATGACCTACTCAGAGGAGAGCCTACTCACACTAGCAGAAGACAGATAACTTCCCTGCTGATAGGAGTACCTGCTGTTCTGGTTGCACCACTATACTGATGTAGACAGATGACTCCTATTAGATGGCTGCTGCAAAGACCAGTTGATGTGAAGCTATCCTGTTACAGAGTATCCTGTTAATTGACTCTCAGCTACCAGCTACCTTAAGCTTGCATAAATGACATTTGAATCTCTGTACTCACTTCTGTGTTACTTGCTGAACTGTACACATGCTACATTATTGTGATACTTCTTCTGCTGTTGTACCTCCATCCATCGGTGTGAATCTCCAAGGGGCTAATAAACCTTCCACCATTTGGGCCCGCCAGAGAACTCTTGTTTCCTTCTGTTTTGTCTATTAATGCTACAATAATTGTGTCCATTATTGCTACATGAATCCTAACAAGTAGACAGTTACAAACAGCAAAACAGGTAGAGATACAACCTTGTGCTAGCTTGCAAAGGGCGGTGCAAGGTCTATTTCAACATAATAAGAATAAAATTGAAGTTATGTACACGCTTCCACTTGACTGGTAATATGAGTCAGGTACTAGTGGGATCTATCTGCTTGTGTTGCCTAGGCAACCATACACATAAGCAATGTACTAAATGGCACACTACCATTGGAAATTCCATTAGCCAAGGTTCCTAACAGTATAAAAGTAACTAATGGCTTCACTCATGCCAGCCTCATTAGCACTGCCAATCAAGGAAGTGGGACAATCATACAATCATACATGAAATTCTGATGTGACAGGTTACTAACTAGGACTAATGAAGCAGGGTTTGTGTTTGCCTCAATACAATCACAGTTTTAGAGTGTTGTTACAACTTATTCAAATCATCAAAACTACTATGTAGAATTTATAAACTAGAATTTGGATTTCTCCATTACACCAAATATTATCTAAGAGTCACTGTTTCACATTATGATTTTTATCACTTTGTGCAAAAAATGGTTTTTATGGTAACTCGAGAACGTTTGTAGATAGCAGGTGAAGCTCTAAGCCTTAAACAGTAACAATAGGGTCGGCAAAAGACAGTCAACCGGTAAAAACACAGCCAACCGAAGTGGCGAAAGCTTACAAAAGGCAATATATGTAGGCAGGGAGCCCGGAAAGTTCGGAACATGCTTTGCTAGATTAACAGTTAAACTAGCAGCTCACACATCGACACAGGACCTCTATCCCTGACCTGTGACAGTGTACAGTGCAAGTAGTACAGTGCAAGTAGTACAGTGATAAATGAGAATGTATAATGCAATATAGTCCGAGACCTCCAATGGGAGATAAAGAGGGGGGTGCAAATCCATTAGAGTATTTTACAGCAATGCTGTATAGGAATTGCTGCATTGCTATATTGCAAACCAATAACACACTACATGCATACTCATATTATGGTAGTAACTAAAACATGGCTTTAATCACTCAATACAATACATGGCTTGTCAGGTTAGCGACATCAACTTACAAGTTCACACAAAATGCACTAAGTCATAATAGTCGGGTATCCGAAGGTCAAAATGCCTTCGAGTTGCTGACGGCTGAGTTATGCATCAATTTGAAGCTCAGACATTATATTTTCATATTCTGTGCTCAAAACAGAAATCACAAGGGGTATTCTACGAAAAATCGGCATTTTAAAGCAAGGGAGACAACTCATATGAAATTATTACTTCATATAATGACTTCCTGTAATTGCTTTCTCCTAGCATTTAAAAACATAATTTTCAACATTTGACTTGTCATCAAAATTACTATTACTATTACTACCTGTTTTATGCCCTGTCACTTCTCAATGCAATCAATAGTACACCCGGGAATACACATATAATTTGCTTATACAATGTAAAACACTGAATGCTGAGAGAATTTGATTACACACTTTGTGTGATCTATAACAAATTTGATTTATTCGATTCAAATCACGTCGGCATCTGTATCATAACACATTGTGATAATCAGAGGCACATGCAGAAATACTGAAATTGAGCAATGTTTATTTCATAACAAACATAATATAATGGAATACTCACTGGAATAGGTAGAATTCTGTTGACATAGGGCAGACAACTCCTTATCCATCGTCTTCCCCGGGCATCTATCAACTATATAAAAAGTTGCGGAACCTGAAATTGTATACAAGATGAACAATTTTATGTCCATTATGTTACTACACTTTTATAATAGAGCAGCGCTGAGAAAATCTTATTATTTTTTGTATCACTGCAGTGTAGAAACGAGACCACTGGAATACTCGAACTGCACTAATACGTGGCACTTCTCGAACGATCTTCTATTGCAGCAAGTTGGTAAAATTTTTTGTTCTTCACATTGGCTTCAAATCTAATCTAAACTTTTTTAAATTCAAAATTTATTTAAATTCATCTTTTAAATTTATTTTATGTAATTATTTAGTTATCTTATTATTATCTTTATTGGCTATTCGTATTCATTAACCTAACGTTATTATAAAATAATGGCTGATGTTATGATGTATGAGGATGAAGTCTTGAACTTTGATCAACAACTAGATCACCACTACTGCAGATGATTGTGATACTCAAAATCACTTTGTCTTCTTAGCCTCAATAACAATTCAAGAGACAATGAGGGTGTAGACTCCCCCAGTGGTCAGAGTACTAGCCAAGCTCGCCACGGTAATAATATTGACCCCGTGCAGCAGGCTTTTGACAATATATTAGCTGATAATGAGGAGCCAAATGTAGGTTATGATAGATTCATGGAAGGCCTGATTGCACAATGCAACGAGGCAGTAGGCCCAGAGACACCTACTACCATTGAGAAATTGGTTACAACTCAACTTGATGGAGATTTTAAAAGAAGAGACCTTCCACGAACCTGTTGCTACTAATGGGGGGAAAAGTTTCAAACCTACCCATCTCTCTCCAGGTTAATGCAACTGAGAGAGCCCAAATTAAGCCTAGCTTATTATAATTA
>JAOQGN010001012.1:0-13766 GCA_027564295.1 Himantozoum antarcticum
TCAGCTCACTCAGTGATTGAGCAGGGAAGCTTCTCTCTGCATTCTCTTTGACATACAAAAAATGGCCATTCATTTGTTATTAGTGTCGAGGCTTAAGAGTGGAATGACACTTCAGCTACTCTACTTAGTTGTGTAATTGGTTCAAAACATCTTTAAAAATATCTTGCAATGCATTGCTTGTTGACAACACACACAAGACGATTTAGCACATAGGATGACTTGAGTCAAAACGGAAACAGAAGATGAAATTGCAGAAATTGGACTGTAACATTACTTACGATGTCAGAGTGCTTAGTTGAGTGTTTGTGAGTGCGAGGCCTTGGCTGAGGACCCGCAATGTTCTCCTCTACTATACAGGGAGTAGTTCGTGGTCGTGGTCTGGGTGCAGTAGTACTCGCTAAATAAATGCACAGATAAACATTATGATAGCGAGCTGGAGTCAGGAAATTTGTGTTCTATAATTATTGTATATTTTCCTTTTTAGAAAGTGGTGAAACAATAAAGCTGATACACTAGCTTTATAATTAGTTGTACAGGTGAAACTAACATACTGCTAAGAATTTGATCTGAAACTTGTACACAATGACTATGTCAGTGAGATTTACATTTACATTGTAAGCTAAATATATATGCTCAATGTCAGGTAGGTAATATGTAACATACAGGTACAAAATTGAGTCAGAGCTAGGAGCGAGCAGCAAGATAAATCTGGCGACATAAATGATACACATATCCCAGTGCGACTGCCTTAGATCAGACACCATCATCCTGTGTATGAGTCAGGGATCTAACTTACAGTATGGATATGGAGAATACCATGCTACAGCTACAGGCTACATGCTACAGGACATGTTAATGTTGAGAAAGGAGTAGAGAAAGAGCACTTACCACTGTGCTGACTATCTGGCACATCTAGTGCGGCCTGTTGGTTGTACTGTGTCCGGTCCTGTGTGCTGTGAGGTGTAGGCGTGCCTTGTACTAGTGGGGAGGTAGTTGTTGGCCTTCTATGGTGTGTGTGGGACGTACTAGTACGACTTCCAACCTCATCACATTCCCCCCAATTATCAAATATCGATCTTACTTCAGTTTCAGAAAAAATATGTTCCAAGACAGCCTCGGAGATTGTCTTTGTAACTAATCTGCAAATTGAAAGAGTTATATCTTGTTAAAATATGTTGCGCTAGGATCATTGTATAATACGGCTGAGTAACGTCTAATGTGGTTTTAAACTGATAAACAATGCACACTTTTCTGAGAAGCATTCTGTAATATAATAATAATATCACCATAGAAAACTAGCAACTTTTACTTAGAAACTGGCAGATAACTCTGGAGTTGTCCACTAACTTTAGTAGACAACTCCAAATATGACTCTAAAGCAAACTATAACTGCATTACAATTTTAATTAGGGAGGTATCAGCTATAGCGAAATAACAGCAAATAAAAAGATGATATGACATGAAAAACAGGAAATTGGTACTTGTGATGTAATATTTAGGAAATTATACTTACTCAGAAGCAACTGCTGACAGGACCGGTGATGCAATGCTACTGTGACCATCTCCGTCAGCGATAGTAAATGGAGATGCTCTTTCCATGAACTCCTGAGACAGGGAAGTATTGGGTCGGATATCTTCATACATTTCCATTGGCTACAAATGGACAAAACAGTAGAATTCGGAGTATAAAATAGTTATGCTTAGATTCCAAATTTTTCAAGTTTCATTTTCGTCACTCACCAATGAATGCAAATAATGAACCCCAGAAATGCAAAACAAACCGTACAAGTACAGCATTCTCAACAATCAGCATAAATACGAATTGATAATCTAGACATTAAGATTAAGAACAGTGTTTTAGTGCTACGCATTTGATTATATAACAGTATGATGCAGGTGCTTGCCAGTACTGTATAGGTGCTTGCCAGCACTGATAAGGTGCTTGCTACCATAGCACAGGTGCTTGCCACCGTGATGCAGGTGCTTGTCAGAAGACACAGTGACATTCAGCGGACCAGTTATAACTGTATTAAGTGTGTGACATCAAACACTTACCAAGGCCAGCATGGTGTTGTTATCAGCTAGTTTAGGAGGCGGCGGACGCAAAGGAGCCTGCCTTCTCTTTTCTCTATTCTACAATCACGCGTTGTAAGGAATAACGCACACAGTCACACAGTTAATAGTAAATAGTGAGCCAGCCTACGTTGTCAAATTATATTTCAGTTACAATTTAAATTGAATGCTGATCTAGATACTTAATGTTGATGTAAGAATAGTAATGAATGAAGTTATTACCAGTAAGTACGTAAGCTGTCGCTGGTCACCTGATCAACGGATAATGGCTCTCAAACGGCTCGCATTTTATGAGAATACATGCATCTTAAATATAATGCTTAGGCGTCTCGACAAGACCAAAATATTATCAGTAAGATATATATTTTAGACATGCCTATGGAGTTTAAAGTTGTTCATGTTGCCAATATCATGGCAATTCCTAATACAATTAAAAATTTTATTTCATGAAGCGGTAGAAAACAGTTTTTCAGTAGCAGGCAGTCGAAGCTGTCTGAACTCTTAACAATTAACTATAACCGTTTGGGCAGAGCTAAAAATGAGTATAACCACCCATCTATCTTACAAAGGTAGGAACAACAAAGTATAGGACTCCCAGTAAGGTTTTAGAGTGTCTGGGTTCTGACATCAGGGTAGTTTCAGTGAGGCGGTTAATGGTGATGTCAATGAATAGACAACTCTGACTTATTTGGGAAATCGGAGTATTTATTGACATGAGTTACCATCAACTTCCGACTATTGCCTAAAGATTATTGAGAACCAACCGAGAGACAGCAAGTGTTACTGCTTTCACAAGAGCTGTTTGCAGCACAACTTCACGGGTTGTCCATCACAAATAAAAGCACAATACCAAATGCTAAATACTGTACCAAACAACACATGTAGTACCAGAACATGGTGTAATACCAGAACGTGGTGTAGTACCGGACAGAGTGTAATAACAGAGTGTAATACGTTACAAGTTGTTTAAATATTAGTAGTTACCGACAGTTCACTGGTCAATTTATAACATCGAGTGAAATTGTGAGAGCACAACTCCCGAATTCAACTTGCTGTTGGAGTAAGAAGTATTACGTAGTTCAGAATCTGTCTCATAAAAGCAAATTTTAATAAATGATAGTTGTGCAAGTTGACCCAAAACACTAGATAACATATGGAAGCAATACTATTAGACAGCAGCTAGCATGAGTTCTAGCATACCTACTGAAGTAGTGCGAGATCATAAACATTTAGCAACTAAGCATTGGTTAACCAGGCTAAGATTTTAAAGCTAAAACACGGACTGCCTAGATCAGCTGTCATCATAATTACTAGAACTTATTAGGTTGCATGCTTTCGAAAGCTACACTGGATCAAAATGGTGCTTCGAGAGTGGTCATAAAAGGAAACCGAATAAGCAAAGCGTTGTGAACATTTATTTTAGACGGTTTAGTCAAAATCTAACATCGGAAGTATTTCAGTACCCTGTTGTTATATTATATGTATATGAGAAACTGCATTGGAACTATTATATCATATCACTGATATGATATTTCACTGAACATTGTGATATATATCATGAGTTATTCAATCATTTTATCAATTTAATGTGACAAATAATCAACAAACAATATTACTTGATATCAACTTTTCCAATAGTCACAAGAATTAGACACCATAAATGGACACAATCTACGATAGCTTGAATAGTGAATTGGGAATAAATTGTTTTTTTTTCCTGATAATAAGGCTTTAATATTGCTAATTTGGTGGAAGTGTCACATCCATCTATCAGCCTTTAGAACATTTTTTGACCCCAAACCCCATAAAACCGAATCCCGAGATTGTTTATATATTATTGCATTGGTAAGGCGATTGATAGATGGTCTGGCAATTGCTTTCAAATAAGCTGGCTGGCCTATTTGCTGACACTTGCTTTGTTTTCATCTCATGTGAATAGCAGACTTGAGTGGATCCTGGTTCCCATTTTTTATACAATTAAATGAGAAGACAACTACACCTTTTATGCATCTACATGATTGTACCTATTAGGATGGAAGTGGAAGGCCTCTGCCTTAAATGTATGAATAGCAGAGGGATTTTGCAAAGAAAATTGAAGAGCATGTTGAACGACCTAACAACTAACACAATTGTTATAGTAAACGGCTAAATAATGAGCGCAAGCGCGTAATATTCAGCTTCAGTCCATGTGCAGATTGGGATCGACAGATTGTGCAGATAATTCCAATTTTAGTTATGATGATGAGATAATGTTGGCCCTGGGTCAACCTACCTGATGTCTTGAGCAAAACGATAGTTTGACATCGACACATTGTGAACATCGATCTCTGTCGATGGTATAATCGACAGAGATACCATGAAACATCGATCGATGTTTCATGGTTTTCAAAGTTCAAATGCGCTCACGTTGAGGTATTTATATGCACAAACTGTTGAAGATACCGACTGTATACAATAGGGATCGATAAAATACTAAAAATTAATTAATAACAATTACAAGCAAAATTATTAGTAACTTCATTTTTAATTTTCAATAGTCTTCGTGAAATGCCGGAGGCAGAGCTGCCCGGAACCACGCATTGTGCATATCAAGTGACTCGGCAAACTAGCATTTATGTAAGGAAGTGAATAAGCATTGTGATTGACATCGAGCAGATAACTCTGTGCTGTAAGTCTCTATACAATTAATGTGGTCGATTTGAGAACACTTATGGGTTTTTCAAACCAAGGCTCGTCCAGATACATTTGGTTCGACTTTCTCGGGGTCGATCAGGGATCGATCTATCCATGGACTGAGGCTGAATATGAACAATACAAGGTGATAGTGGGGTATGTGTATAAAGTACGACAAGACAAATGTCAACATTCTTATTGCTACCATGACTTCCTGTAAGGATACATGAAACTGTAGTGACCCAATGTAACCTTGGCTCCCAAGCAGAGAATACATGATGTAATCACAAATATAGGGTAGACAGTGGTTGTGCTTTCCACAGCTTTGGAACAAAGGTTGTGAGTAACATAATATTAACAAAATGGAGCACAAAACGTAAAAAATAACTGGAATTTGCAGTTACCTTGCGCCGATTCTACAACATAACCAGTCCAGATTAACAACCAAAACGAATGACATAGAACACTGGCACTGTATAACCAAATAATTTTACATAATCACTTGCATTTAATCTTCCAATCTAAACAATATTTTGCAGCCTTAAATTTAAGCTCTGATGAAACCTATCAGATCCGACCATCCTACTAGCACAATAATTGTGGTTGCCTGCCATGTATTGGAGATAGGCGTAGGCAACTCTGGTGTATAGCAAAATACTACGTTGTCATTATTTAGCTGTACTGAGGAGATAGATTATATATGTGCATACTTCTAAATACAGTGTGATGAATAACATGATGACTAGTATCGGCATAATGGTAATTGATCTGAACAAATATATGTGCATAATATTATTCTGATATTAGCAAATTACCCACTGATATTTACACGTCTATTTATACATTCTTATACACTATAGAATATATATTATAAGTACCACATGTCGAGCAAAGGATGCAACTTCAAAAGCAAATGCAAAAACAAGTTTAGTATAATCATGCTCTATCCTACTATCTCACCCAGACTTAACTGCTGCACTATTTGTAGAAAATTATGAGTTATTGAAAGTGTGAAGTGACGGAAGTCTAAGAAGCTTTCAGTTAGGCTTTTATCACAAAAATATCGTTTTAATTCATTTTTGTTTTGAAAATCAATAACAAATCAGTAAGAAAGACCACGGGCTAGATAAATCCAACGCCACAGGAAAGGTAAAAAGTGTTTTTCTACATATTGCCATATTCCGAGCAAATTACGTATGTTAATTGTCATCGTTTCTGCTTCGCATTGCCACTACTACTCATGCATCAACGCCTAAGAAATCTAGAACACAATTAGTACAATTTTCCGGTTAGCATTAGATTAGTTGGTGGCTTAGTTCAAGCGGTTAGAATAAGCGGTTTATTATATAATCACGTTACCTGGTGTATGTAAGGGATAGTAAACGGTCCTGGCTCCGTCAGTTCACCAAACAATGTTGTATAATCACACAGAAATTTACAGACAATATCATTGGTTATTCCTTGTTCTCTCAGACCCTCTATACCAGGTGAGCATCTACCACAAAACATAATATGCATTTAGACTTCAGAGGTCAATTACCCATCTTGTGAATAATACATGATGTAATAATACTATTAGTATATAATAGCATATACATGTATATTGAACTAAGGGTATTGCATTGCACTGCACACATTCATGAATAGGTTGATTCATAATCACAATCATGAAGTGAAAGTTTTAAGGAACACTTTACATTATACAATATACTAGTATATAGCACTTGTGGTAGTTGGAGCTTGTACAGGTGGAGATAAAGTACAGGTGGAAATAATAGAGTAACACCTCTAATGAAGAGGTTCTATTACAGGTGAAGTAGCTAGTGGAAGGCGTAGAGCCAACAATCCATTACTCCGGTTGTGCATAATGATGGCAATGATTTATATAGGCAAAGATTAAGTATATCGGTGGAAAAGTATTCCAGAATCTCCAATGATGCTAAAGGATTTGCTTCGTAAATGCAAAGCGAGAGGAAGAGAATCTTTCTCATCACAAACATTACTAATTATCACAATGAGTTTATAATTATTATAGTGACAAAAATTAGCATCTAATGTGGCTGCATCACTCGTCGAGGGTCAGAATATATAATTTATGACTTTATGCGTTTAATTTATACCATTCTTTTTCAATATTTATTACAGGTGACCAACTTCCAGCCGATGGAAAATATCTCTTCAGCATTTTAGCAATTGCCACATTTCTATGATGACCAAAGGTTCTTTTTTATTGTAAACAATTTTATACTATTTAGGCTATATATTATGTTTATTGTAAACAATCTTGGAGAAAATGTTTCAAAACGCATACGTACGTACATACAAACGTACGTACAAACGTACGTACATACGTACGTACATACGTACGTACGTACATACGTACGTACATACGTACGTACATACATACATCTCAGCCTTTGGAATTAACATTCAGAACAATCCAATGATATTAATACAGCTTAGGGTGTAGCAAAGTAACAATACATAAACAGTGAATTTGAACTAATCTATGCTGTGGACAATGAGGGGCCAGGTTTCAGCGACATCATCAGTATGGAAGGTATGTAAAAGCTCCCAAAGTTTCAACAATATACATAATATTATATTCAGGTTGAAAATGCCGAAGGGCTGAATTTGTTATGATTGAACATAATATTCACACAGTTGCAATTGAAATCAAGTGAGGGAGCCGTCACCGGATACTCCAACATGTACAAATAAACAATAATTCAAAAGTTAATAATAATACCCATTCCAAAACATTTGTAACACGATCTTAACATTGTAAACTAGTAGAAAGAGTCTTTTGAATTGCCAATCCAACAGTTCATATATTTAATATTAATTTAATATAAAATGTACTTGTACATAAGCATGGAGTTTGGGACAACTATGGATGCATGGCATGCATTAACATCTAACAAACCTGAATAGATTGGGCCCGAATACAATAGCTAAACCCTTCGAAGTCATCTTATTGCTATCTTTAGCAGCCACATCAACTAGAAATCTGCAAAACATCAATATTATAGTGCATGAATATTCTAATTGTTAGGAATATGTTACGAGTAAAAATGTGACCCGAGGGGATGATGGCATAACCAGCAGTGGTGGTTGTAGTAGTAGTTGTATTAGTATGATGCAATCAGCATTGATTGAATACACTATCATGCATGTTGACTAGAGATCAACCAAAAAAATAAATGCTGTATTCCATTTAATAAGTTGAATATAAATATAGAAAATACAAGTTTGTACCGCATTATTCACTGTAAATAGCTTATTAAGTATAGATATATTTCTTAATTTAGCTTATAAATTAGCTGCTACGATTTCCTAAACAGGCTGTTGTTCGTAAAAAAGAAACCAAACAAAAACAAAAACGAATGTTCATAGCATGATGTCAGCATTCAGCAAATAGCGGTCAGTAAAAGTAATGAGTTAGAGTAACGAGAGAAGCTGTATGAAAACATGGATCAACTAACCACACAATGTAAAGTTGGTCACTGATACCTGATAATAAATAATTAATAATGTAACACCCCATGTACAAACACATCCACTATGTAACCACTAAACTGATACATAATCAACAGCCAAACAATGCTACGAGAGTCTGACATATATACCAACACTAGATTAGATTAGCACTTAGCAGCAATAGCAGGGAAACTACTTTATCCAGCTCACCATAAGCTGGTACCAGGTACCTTGTACCTGGTAGTGCAAGTTATCATTTACCAAAACACGAGAAAATGAGTTTTGAGTCAAGAATAGAAATCTGTTAGTACAGAGTGACATGATGTAATCATGACATCATGAAGAAACCTCCAACCCAAAAACATCCGCTAATATGCAGTGACATCATCTTGTAGGAAGCTTTATACTGTTTACACTATAATTTTCAAAACCAGCTGCAGGACTGACTCTTTTTTTATGACTAAATGTCACATTTGTATGACTAGATTCTGTCAATTACAAAGTGGTGATGCAGAAATTGTCATGACACATTGATGATACATCCTGTTGATCGTGGAATCCATTATTCACACGTGTTTGACAAAGCCAATGTACAAGAAACGCCGAGCTGGAGTTATCATCTCCCGACACTTACAAGACCGATATTGTTGATTGTAAAGCCTGTCAAGGATTACATTTATAAAAACCTAGCGTATAAAAGTGATGATATACATATAAGATATGTAGTATTTTATACATATGTAAACTGTTGGTGATTGAGTATTTGAAATTATCATAGCGCTGCATGTTGTGTCTATTTAATAAACATATGAGTTCATTTTCGATTACTATTTTGATAAATATTTACTTAAACGCATTCATATAGCTTTTGTCAGCACTATTGTCGCCAAGTTACGCTAACAGCTGACCGAAATGACCGGTATCTCTGTCTCGTGTCAAATTTAAGTTCATCTCACCTTATAATGTACTTGAGCAAATCATAGTTACGTTTTGGTAGTTGTTCAATCAATGCTTTCAATTGTATCACACATTCGGCTGCGTCTCCCTTGTTGGCTAGAAAATAATTATTATAACACTGGTTACAGTCAAGGACGCAATTCTAAAATCAGTAAAATGTAACATACATATATAGTCTACAAATATTATTTAATCTAGTTCTGGTGGTCAGACATGAATTTATATTTTAGCAGGTGTGTTGGTTCACTGACAATGCAATTAAATTTCGGAGAGTGAATATTAGCTTCCTTTGGTAAATTTACAAAGTAAAATAAAAAAAGATAATAACATGTAATAACAATAGGTATAATAAAATAATGGTTCAGCATCAAACCCTATATGGTTTCGGTTTTATGCAATTAAAACAGCTGGCCCTATTATTTAGTCTGCATAAGTTTTGACTATAAAAATTAGCCTGTGTTACAACATTCAGTTTACTCTTTCACTATGTGTAGCCAATATAATGGCTCAAAAATTGTCCTCTCTCTGCGCAGGGAAACCAATATATCGGTGTAGTGGAAGATTCTAAAAACAGATCACAGTCTCACTCACTAACTCAGTCACTGTCCTACTAACACCAGCCAGTCTGACTCTGACCGCTTTACCAAACCATCACCAGACTAAATATATCTATCTATTTATCTAAATTATGTGGTGATAATTATAGTGATTATTTGAAGAGTTTATGCCTAATGCTTCAACATTATAAAATATAAAATCAGCGTTTTCTGTGTTATACTGCATTACTGCATTTTGAAAAATTAATTACGTCAAAATTTAAACAAAGTACATTGGGCCTACATGGTGAAAGAGTTCAAAGCACTAGAATAATTACGCGATTTACAGTGTGAACATGGCACTAGCGAAACATTGGTACCATAAATACCGTATTCCCTTTCACAGATTTAAATAAGTGAAGAACTGGAATATTGCAAGTAGAGGTCAGCAGGTTTTTTCATAACAAAAGGCGGATATTCTTTACAAGGAGTCTAAATTGTCTAAAACAATAAACAGTGCACAAACCTTCCTGGCACTGTACATATCTACTAGTCATCGATTCTGGTATAACTCCTTCTGGCAGTTCTCGTAGAAATAATTTCAACAGCCCAGCTACTGCATAGATATCTGTTGATACTTCCAAATCGGCATCACCATGCTTCTCAAAGCATTCCTTTAACTTTTCAATCACCCTTGCGCTACCATTCACCCTAAAAATACCTTCTTCTTCGATGCCTGTGGTAACATTACAACATTCATGCATCACAAGTAGCTCAAAATCTATAAATTGTAATAGCTAATGATATACTGAGTAGGCCTACATAGGCGGCTGGTCATTAACACAACACTAGCAGCTATTTTCATGATTTCTAATTCTTACCAATAACAACTATATAGCAGATTATTCAATTCGCCATACTTGGGTTGAATCAGTTTGTGGTTTAATTTGTTGGTTCGACTCAGCAGGAACCTGTCATAAACGCTGGAAATTTCTTGAAAGGATGTCATAACTATTAGACCTGTAATTATATGTAGCTAGTTGATTGTGGTAGACTTAAATTGTAGTATTTTTTTTAGATTTCATCAAATTTTTTACAAGATGCTCATGATCTTAGAATGTTTAGAAGGAGTGAGGACTGAACTTTACAGTGCCTATAATATTGGATATAGGAATAAACAACTAACCACACAAGTCTTATAAATACAACCCTTACCATTAGCAAATAGGTGCCTGCATATGCGATCCACTATGAAAGGGACATTTGCTGAGCTAAACGAGCCGTCAACATCCTCTATAATAGCAGGTTGAGAAGATATCTGGGTCTTGGCCAATTCATCCAGAGATACCCCAAACACTCTGGGAGTGGATATTCCATTTTTTCTTCGTCCAAGGGGTGAGTTGAATACTACTTGTTTAAATCTTTCCATGTCAATATTACAGATATTTTCAGAAACGTTTTTGTCATGAATTAATTCATCTTGACTTTGTAACCAGCAACCTCATCAGCTCTTAGAGTACCCATCCCAACATTCATGTAATTCTTCTACAATTATTGAAGCCATTCATTAATCGGTGGTTGACGAAGCAGAATAAAAATATATATCTCAAGATGAAAATAATTATGTACATATAGCATTCTTATGGATATTCAGATTTACAGCATTTCATCAAAGGCGAAATATTGGCCAATCAAATAAAACGCTAAACAAAGACAATTATACCGCCAGCCGAGTCTATGTGTCAGAGTCAGAGCAATAGTCGCTCTTTGCCACACCACATGAGGTCACTACGATGCAAATTAGAGCACAATCAAAGCTTTACTCTTTAGAATCTAACTACCCACCATGAAAATGAACACCCAACTGCCACTCCCATTTAGACTTTGGTACACATTTGCAATCCATAGAAGAAGAGTGTGTGCACTGATAGGACGATATACATTAATAGGGCTATAATATATATCTATGTATATATATATATATATCGCCATAGTATCATAATTCTGTTTTGTAAATATCGATTATCTTGACCATCACCATGGTCAGTATTGTATTGTTTTTGTTTAAACACTTTTCGTCTGAGAATGCTGTCAATAAAATGATTTCGATTAAAAAAGTAATAAAATATTAAAATAGTTGGAAAGGTCTGCTGGGTTCAATAATTATTAATAATACATGTAATAATGGTTAACAATTATTAAATCTGAATCTTTCACTGATTACAGAAATGCAAAAACAGATGAAAGCAGACATTCAGCGCAGTGTAGCTGTAGATTTCCGTAGGTAAGACCCAAGGATGAGACGGTCACACACATAATCAGTGAGTGCAGAAAACTGCTGTGGAGTACAGGAGTACAGAAAGTGGAGTACAAGAATGAGTAGACATGATCAAGTAGCCACATGCGTGCATTGAAGTCTTGTCGAAGCCAATTATATAGACTATGACTGGCCTACCTCACACAGAGCAGTGGCACAACCACAAGCTGATTTTGTGAAGATTCTCTGTGACTTTGACACCTATGTAGACAAACTCATAGAAACAAGACGACCAGATATACAGTTCTGGTGAACAACAATAACAATGTAAATGCACCATCATAGCCATCACAATCCCAATCAATGCCAAGACACAGACAAAAGAGGATGAGAACATAGAGAAATATCAACGTCTAACATGAGGATATCAATGATGTGGGGTGGTAGAGCAATTACTGGTTTCAGTTTTTGTTGGAGCACTGGGCACAATTACAGAAAGAGTCTAAACAAGTATGGCAATGATTGGTTATTGGAGCAGACTGTCATTTGAGATAACAGATAATTCAAAGAGCAGCTTTACTCAGAAATGGACACATATTGAGGAAGGTAGGCTATTGGAAATGAATCTATGAATACCCCAACCACAATCTAGAAACTTTCATCTTCAAACTGCAATTTACGAACTGTCAGTACTCCATTGAAGATAGAGGGATACTGAAGACAAGAAAATGCTTCAGATAACCCTAAGTTCTGGGATTAGCCAGTCTCAGTGCAGTATTTGTACCACGGCAGGTCTGTTAAATAATTTTCCCCATAATACAATTATAATGAGTGAATGTGAAATTGAATCTAATATCACCACAGGCCTAGTTGTTAAACTGCTGGTCACCATCCCATGCCTCGTTGATAATGTTTGGGGGCTGTAGCTTCTAGTTTGTGAAAAAATTGAAATATGTAGGCCTACTTTTTGTTACCTTTCTTATCAAAAGAATAGATAAGAAAAAAGGTATATATAGATAATAGATATAGAACTAGATAAGTTAACTAGACTAGAACCAGATAAATTACCACTGTTTCTATAGAACTGTTACACACTAAATCACCGATATGGTACAAGGGGTGCCTCAATTAATTTTAGTGGTTTTATCTGTAGAACAGGTAACAGCAAATTGCTGTTTTATCTTTAAATGATATATTTTTGGATGTGAAAAGATAAGATATGATAAAGATATGTAACATAAATACATATTTTAATATTTCACCAACTACCTTTACCGTTTAAATTTAACCGATTTGATTGCCAACTTCATTTCTGAGGACTTTGGCAATGTGGCAGTTCCAGTGGTGTAGTGGTGGGTAGGCTATTGGGTGGCAGACTAACTAGTTCTTGAGATTTTTTAAAGTTTCAAAATAAATAAATACTCCTACTCTTCTATTCTACTCACAGGCCTGGTTATCAAACTGCCGATCAGTATACCATGCCTCGGTGAGTGTTTGGGCTGTAGTTACAAAAAATCGAAATTACCTTTGGTTTAGTTACCTTTGTCAGATGACAAAGGGAACTAAGCCAAAGGTAATTTCAATTTTATCTGGCATGGTATACTAGATCGGAACTTTGATAACCAGGCCTTGTCTTGTGTAGTCTCTAAACTCTCCGATGAGAGAAGTGGAGACCTTCAGGGTGTGATATCTAAAGAATAGCTCACTCACGGTTTTTCAGGTCCCTGATTGTCCTTGGCAGAAAACTGTATCGATAACTGTCAGTTCGTGCATAAAGTGAGACAGGTAAA
>JAOQGN010001123.1:0-20898 GCA_027564295.1 Himantozoum antarcticum
AGTGCCTATGAGCACGAATGTTATAGCTGACGAGGAGCTAGACAATGGTGTATAGCATAGCGACCTCGACAGAGTAAGATGGTGACCAAGTTTTCTGAAAGGCATAGTGACAGTGCCTTGGGCAGTGTAAGTGGTGTTGGTGACTGCAAGGGTGATGACGGCGATGGTGGTGAAGCATTCCAACAATTGGCTTATTAGTAGTTACTAGTAGTGTTATAATCATGGTTGAAAGTGACAGACGGCTATCTTGATATAAATTTTGCTTTTAAATTCGAAGCCCATTGTACCTCGACATAACTACTGGTAGGCAACATTCCTTATGAGTTGGAAGCAGGAAGGGTGCAAAATCTATCTTCCTGATTTTTGATATTGTTCTTGATATCAATATCAATTTCAGTCTGCTATCAATAGGGACTAAATACAAAATATTTACCTGGCATGAACAATATTACCTCCTCAATAACTTTGACATCTTCTCAACAGTCCGCTACCATAGTCTAAAAAGTACAAGTTTGATGCCAGGGTTGAATCGTTTGGGTGAATTTGTTACTAGGAGATTAGTCTGAGCAGAGTGGTGGTTAATATTTGACAGGCTTTGGAGTCTTTGATTGTTATTTATTAGGGTGATTTCGGCTAATAGGGAACGATGGGTACGATGGATTCGAAGTTTGGCTCACATTAATTAAATTTAATTAATTCAAGCATGCTGTAGCATACACAAGCATTCACTACAAAAAATTCCCCAGAGTATGGTCAGCTGAAATTGTCATAACAATCACAGTATGTAACCAGTTTAATTATAATAATTAGAAAACTAGCATTCTAACATAGCCACACCCAGCCAGCCACCTTCAATCCACTCGGCTCTATGAGAAGAAGTTAGAATGAGAGAAAGAGGTTCACTCACTCACTCTTTCATTCACTCACCCACCCCAATAGGTCTAAATCAATTGGATTGGAGCTGGCTGTGATCCCATCTCGGAGCGTAGGCTATCTTACTAATGAGAAGCTCTGGAAAAAACAATTATCTCGGCTCGCTGAAATAGTCCTAAACAGTGGGCAGCCAGCCAAAATCTATATATTGATAATGTTTAACTTATCATCTGTGTGTTGCGGTAGGCCTAATGCCGATATCAAAGCAATGAAAATATTTAATTTTATTATTTAATATGAGACTGGATATGCTTGTCTAACACATCCAGGTAACTACGGTATGCCTGGACACGCAATTAATTTAATTCATTTTTATTATTTACCGATGGGTTTAATGCGTTCCCTGTCGCCGGACTCAGACACGCATTAAATCACGAAATGCAAGCATCCATAATAGCTGAAAACACCCAAGTGTTCACTAGAACCAGATATGAGAGAAATTTAAGTCTAGCAAAGTTGCATTATTCTTCATTCAACTTGACGCGGTTTTCGTCTTAGTTGAGGTTTTGCGATGAATAGGATATTGCTTTGCACACCAACATACTGGCAAAATGATCCTTCCCAATCTTTATAATGATAATGAATTCAGTGACGTAAAATGTACAAACACACTCCCGCCAATATATTTATATAGATAAATCGTTGTATATGCTAATTGCATGCACTCATGAATCGATAGAATACCCATATTAATCAATAAAAATTACTGCAGATATTCGCAGCTCAATAGGAATTTCCACTTAGAAGCTTTTTCATGAAATACGAAGTACACCATGACCGTATAGCTGCATGCTCTTTACTTACTCTAATCAGCAATCCAACAAACCAAAATTAGAAAGGAAGTCAATAAACATCTGCAATACGACTGGCCAAAGTGTGTGTAAAGATGAAAACTTTGCGAGGAAAAAAGACAAAGAAGACATGGACTCTGGACAAGACCTGGTGCAAACTCAACGCAACTTTACTTGGATATTGGGGTTTGTTGTTACAAAGAGGTTATTTTGCAGAAACAGAGTTCATTACATTTTATATTTCTACTCCAAATGAAAAGCATGTATAGCAATAGTTTGATTAAAGCCTACAATGGGTTTGAGACGCAATAAACACCTACCATTACAGACGAATCACACATGTTAAGCTGGGGTTTAGCAGGCTTCAATGTTTTCTTGTGCATATCCACTTGAATCTTGATGGCTGCCCAAGCGTCCTTGTATTCCTTAGACAAATGCCTACAAGGTACAGTTATACAGCAGGTAATGAGTGACAGAAATCCTGCCAATTCAACAGTACGAGTGGCGACATTCGCCTGGGCAGCTATCTAGCCATGTCTAAGGGTGGATGCAACTCCGCATCATTGAAAGATATCACAAAACTCTATCATCTAACGCTAGGCTACTGGTACAATGACATGCAACATAATATTAAAAAGTTTAATTTCAAGTTAATTAATTAAGTTATTACAAATAGCCTAACATAATTATAGTCGATTGTCAGTGTTAGATATTGCATATTATTTACATTATATAGTTGCTGTAGTGACAATCTCGAGCCTGTATAGACCAACTTTCCATTATTTGCCTATAATTGGCTAATTCTCTGGTAGTGGACAACTCCAAAAGAATTTACTTATGTTTCAGTAATAGTGAAGGCTCCATCCAGGCCAGGATGGACAACTCCACAAGCTGGCGAAAGCAACGTTATTCTTTTTCACTACTACCTACCGCTTTATACATTAATGTATAAAGCAAATTAGAAATAATAAAAGTTAGTACATAATGTTTTTTTATTAAAAATAATGTGTAATTATTAGTAAACAAATGTTTACAATAAGTTGATGTATCTAAATTGAAATAACTGGACTAAACAATAATACAGTTAGGTAAGGCATAAGCTATTCTAATTGTACATGTAGACCAATACTGAAAATGCAACACTAAATAATCTACATAAACTACATAAAAGAGGGCTTAAAATGTTGGTTTGAGTGGCAACTTACCGCAGTTGGTATTTCTCACCCGGATCTCTGCCAAGGTGAAAGATGATTGGTTGGTCTGTGCGATCAGTCTGATTGTGAGTTGTTACTCCCTCAACTTCTTCGCCCGGACAAAAGTTGATACCCTAACAAAGGCAATAGACAAAAGGTGCAAGTCACAATTTTTCATCGACATAAATAATATAGCCTAGAGTTTAGTTTTAATATATATCTAGACTCTGACCATGATTTTAGATCACAGATTTTAATCAAATAGAATATAGTAAAATAGAATAAGATTTTGCAACACTTGCTAGTGGTAGACTGAGAGTTCCAGGTAAACAAGCTGTCATTGGAAAGAGATACTAGGTGAAATATACTGTAGTTTCATTATTCGGATTGTTAATAATAATTGAATCTATACCACGCGAAAGGTGATGTAATTTCTATTCATTTAATATCAGAGTCAGCATATATTTGTCTAGTACTGGCATTGCTGTGTGCTGCAAAGTCTGTTGTACATGTATATTATGATCCGAATCATTGCACACGACTTTACTACGATCACGGTAACATATACACATCGATATTCGATACTCTAAGTAAATAAACTTTGAATTGAACAAAGTGAATGATCCAAATGGTATTGTGCTGATTGTGCTTTAAATTTAATTAAATTTACCACAAGGCACAACTTCCAAATGGGACTTATCTTTTAAATCAAGCATTTCGGAGCAATTGAACCCATTGATACTCCCATAATTTCTATTTTGCGGGGTCACAAGTTAATTTAGGAGTTTATGCGCTCTTTGTTCAACAACAAAATGTGTGCATCACTCTCAATTGATCAGGTTGAGGAGCCCAGGTTGATCGATCAGGTTAGTTGAGTAACAATACAGTCCTGGTAACTCGTGGTCCACAACACGAGACCTTCATCAGTGCAACAGACTAAAGCTGCTTAAAAATGTACACAGAATGATTATAAGCGTGTCCTCTGTACTAACTTACATTATCATGTTACTATTCATGTAAAACTGGCATTTAAGCAAGTGTAAGCTAATCAAGGCTTTGCCTAACAAGAAACAAGTAGAGATACATATTTATTATATATATACATATATACATATTCTAAACAGAGGAAATATACTAATTACTCTTGAGAAGAAAATAGTATTAATTAGAAAATAATATTTGGTGCACAAGAAATTGTGGTAAAAATCGTCGCAACAGATTTTGTATGTGTTTGGATGGTAGAAACTTCAAAAAAAATCCAAGCCATTTATTACTTATTACTTATTGCATCATTAAAATTACAAAATGAAGGAATAGCATTATAGGAATTTAATGAAGGTAGCGGCTTACATGGTTGAACTCTACCATGCCATTGGTCCAGGTCCAGAGATGTGCTTTGTACATTCCATATCTAATAGCCATAAGCTCATTACCTCTGTAGTAGAACACTGGCCTGCAAGTAATAGAGTTTATGTGTGCCGTGTAGGTTTGCTTGTTCAGTCGTAAGTTTCAGATAGTCTACACAAACGAGACCCTCATAAAGAGCAGTCACTTTTTAATTAAATACCACCAAAGAGAAAATCCATATTTTTATTGCAAAAACCTACTTTAAAAAATCAGTTTATTAATTATTATTATTATCATTGTCGTTGTCATCATGATGATGATTGTATGGATGTGGAGGTTTCCATATTTTTGAGAAAAGTGTCTTGCATTAGTTAGCAATTTTCAAGTTACAATTTTGAATGTTTCCAAATAACTGACAGAAACGAATGAAAAACTAACCAAAAGCAGCTATTACGCAACAGGTACCATTTTGTCGAGCGCAGCTGGTACGCTTGCATTTTGTGAACAGAAAATAATTTTTTTGTGTGAATAAATAAAAATTATAACATAATTATTTATCAGTTACTGGTCAGTAATGATAATGCTGCATATAGCAATAATGTAGCTACATGTACATTGAAGTACGTACGGAATCATTTAGCTTTACCAGCTAACAGCGTAACAGCTAACAGCTTTAGACAATGTACCTGTAGATAAATATGTTATTAGATGTGAGGACGAAGCAGGGTGAAGAACAAATCTCACAAACTAGATTGATCCATAACATTACAAGACAGCTGCGCTCTTGAATAATAATTAACACTAACACTACATAAGATAAAATAAGGATCCGATTTAAATGGTTGATTGATATGAAGTGATAGCAGCAGCAATTGAAATAGGAAAATGCACAGGTTTAGAATAAGAATTTACTACATATCACACTATTACCTGAGAAACTTTAGCATTTACCCATTTAGCATTATAAAGTGGGTCAACAGATATGGAGCAAGTTGACGAACCTGGTTACTTCCTTGCCCTTGGTCAAGGACACTCTGAGGCTGATGCTGTCCAGCAGCCTGTCTTTAGGTAGTTCTATGTCAGCAAAGTCAGCAAGGGTAGCCATATAATCCATGACTGTAGCAGATTGGTGAGATATTGTCCCAGCTGGAATGGTTCCTGGCCACCAGGCTATACCAGGCTCATGAAGACCCCCTTCAAATGTTGTCTCTTTACCACAAAGAAACGGGCCATTTGAACCTCCTACAGCAGGTACAAATGAAGTAAATGAGTGCTTCAGCGAAAATGCTCAAAATTAAAAATCATATAAAATTTTCGAAAGTAAATAAAATTGAAAACAATTTTATAATTGGTTATAAGTTATAGACACTATCTATTTTATTCTGCCACTTAAAACAGCTGAAGCACTGCATGAAAGCGTCCTTATAGAGAGCCATAAAAAGATCAACAACGGAGCTAGAGAAAATTTTGAAATATAAAGCTTGTGATATAACAATAGCAATATTGTTATTTTGATTATAAATATTTAGGAAAGTGAACAGAAACAAAATTCTGTTGGACCAATAAATGCGGCACTGGTGAGGTATAGCTCGGAGTCCAACATCCTTTATTCTTGCTCAGAAGTGGCAGTCTGTGGTTTAGTCAATGTTGTGGATTGATGATCTATCCAAATTGATTCATTCTAAGAGTATACAGATGAAGTTCGATAAAATAGGGAGGTTATAGATGAAGATATATTTAGTATTTACAGACATAGACAGACATCTACATATCATGCTTCATGTCATCATTTAGAAGTGGCTATGCTTTCAAATTACAATTTACAAACGTGCTACATATTTGCCGTCAGGTCGTCAACACCTTTTTTCTTATTCAACTTTTTAATAATTTTTCGAATAACATGAAACAATAAAACAAATAAACGTACCATTAATCTTACTAACTATTGCAGCCCCATTGTCAGAAGTGAAGAAAACCAGAGTGTTATTGTCAATGCCAAGTTTCTGTAGTCTGCCTAATATCAAACCTACACCATCATCTAGTTCCTTCACTGCATCACCATACCTATGAATACAGAGGTTACACAATAGGCTGCCAGTACTACTGTGTTCCTTCTGATATCACCATGAGTTATCAACTCTTTATACTATTCAAAAGGTTGGTTGATTAGCCGAATGATCAATTCGACAGCATATGGAATCACCAAATAGCGATCTGAGAATACAGACACATGACCGTGAGGATTAACCGATGCCAACCTGTTTTTGTTTGTTCATTGGCTGTAGAATGATGCAACTAATCTGCGTAGAATTTAGACTCTACTAATTTAGACTCTACTAATTTAGACTCTACCAATTTAGACTCTACTAATTGTTTCATGTATCAACGTACGTGTAAGTTCCCTTCTCAAATGTCTTTGTTTTTCTACAGAAGACAATAACTCTCAGACCAAAAATATCCTCGCTATGAAATGAATGAGGGTAAATCATAGAGAGATAACTCCAAGACATACATATTATCCTCTGGTTAGTATAGCCTTCACCTCTGACAATGGGACATAACTACCAATTAATGAACACAGAAACTTGCCTGTACATAAATATATATTATGACACCGTAATCAAACTGCACCATCACAAAGCTGCACACCACGTCTCCACCTGCCTGGAGCACAGACTCTCCTTGCTACACAAGAGTTGTCACTCACTTTCATACTACATGTGCCAAAGAGAGTCTGCATGTCAGGCCAAGCTCTGGACATTGAAAATCATGTTACAAAGCATTTAGTGGCAAACCTTACCCTGTTTGGGACCACTAAACAATGATGCACCATTATCTGATGTATATAAGATAAGCGTGTTATGTGACAGGTTTAGGTTATTGAGCCTGGTTATGATTTCACCAACACCCCAATCCAATTCCCTAACAGCATCACCATAGCTAAAACAAAAACGTCCAATTTATAATAACATCATGGCACCCCAAAATCAAATTATGTTCTGATCCAACAAACGTAGTGCCAACGAATGCTTTATTACCTAATGCCTAATCACAGTGGTAACATTTGAGACAGTTCTATCGTAATTGCCGACAATAAATACAAGGTGTTTGTATTATTCACATGATACTGCAAGTTTCCAATATGCATGCTGCCAAGAATTTCACTACCAAAATACAGTAAGAGCAAAAAAGGAAGAGCTTTTTGTTAGTCACATTCATCAGACGTCAAATCGATAATATTTTTGCGTTAGGTTTTTAAGAATAATTTTGTTTTTAGCCAATGACTTGGAACATTATTTTTATTATAAGTAAATATGAATCTAATTTTTTATGTGGTTTTAGTTGGCAATAAATTACTCTAAGTCTTACTGTCCCGATCGCATCCGTCTTGATACAAACCATAAATGATAATAAAATCCTAAGCCATTCCCTCCCACGCAAATAGTGCCCACTCTTACACTCCAGCCCCAAAACTGGCATACAGACATACCTGCCACGTCTGCTGGTACCTAGGAACTTCTTTGATGAGTAAACTGGTGCATGGGTAGAGTCCGGTGCCCAGTATAGGAAGAAGGGCTGATTAGCGGATCTGGGTCTAGATATGAACTCTAAAGCTTCCTACAACAAAGCAGCAATATCAGACCCAGTTAAATAGCATTGGCAGGTAACAACCATAGCGTAGTCAATTAATGAATTCAGAGTGGGCAATAAGAGACTCAAATAAAGCATAGAAATCCAATTTTTATAATAAAAAGAGATGCTACAATTCAAAGTTATTACAAATAACATAAAAAATTACAGAAGTATGGGTGCAAGTGACCAATTTAGATATCCTCTACCAGATATTTCTGTATTTTCTGACCCCAAACCCCAAGCCTCATTCCCCAAACCCCAATAGATGTGGGGTTTGGGGGTTAGGGGTTTGGAGATTAGGGGTTTGGAGATTAGGGGTTGGGGTTAAAAAATACTCTACAAACTGATAGACGGATGTGATACTGAAATATGTATAGAATGCGTTGTGTATAGTATTTGATTGAGAAAGGTTTGCAGTTTTCAGGCTTGCATAGAGACACATGTAACAAAGATAATATTCAAGTACATATGTACATGAAAATACAAACAACGAAAGATAAAGCTATTATGGCAGATTTACCTGAATATAAAATTGAGTGAGATTGGATTCCCCCGTAGCCTTGTCTATGTTATACGGACCTTCATAATATCTACCAATCATTTTATCGTCTCTATACACCGGTATGTTAGGGGTGCTCTTATTGTCATATGGGCCGAAGTGGCAGTTTGGTGCTCCAAACCATTCATCAAATCCATGCTTTAGAGGTAAGAACTGCGGTCGATGACCAAGATGCCTATCAAGAATCAATAAATTACAACGAATAAATTAGATTTTCCAAATACATGTAGATTTGAGCATAGCATCAAATTGGGGAAGCTAAAGAGTGTTTCATTGTGATGTGACATTTTAGCTACACGTAAAAACCGATTGTAACAGAAAAGATAAATCCTCAGAAAATTGGTTATAATACCTCTCAACAAATTATTACAATCCAGAAATGATTGAGTAGACTTGTGCTGTTGCATGATGGAGAATGGAACAGTACTTATCAGATACTGACATCCATTTCTTGTGACATTAATCTACATTCTAAATGCATTAATCTGACATTCTAAATATATGAATAATGAGTGATAGGGCAACGAGCGTAGATGGGTGATGAATGAATGGAGAGAAATCAGAGATTATGCCGGTCTCCTTTGATGAACATCTTATGTAGGAATAATGGAGAGAAGACTGCAAGAGAAAGTAACACACTGAACAGCTTAACTAAAAGGTATCAAGAAGCTTTACAAAATTGATTTTATCCAAATTTATTTAGCCATTTATCACACGAACAATTTGATAACACACTTTGATTATTGACTGTTATTTCCCCAAAAGCAATTGTTACGTTGGAAAGGTTTAATTATTATACACAAACTTGGCAAAGGAACTAATCCGAAATAGTTTTATAGCAAAGCAAAGTAAAATATCACTGCACATGCTCAGCAAAACAGCTGTCTGTATTAAATTGACAACAATATGAAGTTATTTTTTCCTTCATTGGAGTGGCAGAAAAAAACAACTCCACAAAACATGCTGGTCTGAAAAAATCAAACGAGCCAAAATAAATTTTCTCTATACAAATCAAGCTTAATAGATGAGCTGATCATATCAACTGATTAGGAACAAGATCAGATGCACACCAGATTGTCCGATGAACTTTCCCATCATCTTCGACCTTTCATCATCAAATAATTCAGGTACATAACACAAGGCAACTTCTATAAAGTAAACATATTGATGAGGAATCATTTAAATGCTAATACACTTGATAGTGCTAATGCAAACTGCTTCATACTGATCACCTGCTGTGATACCCACAATTAATAGTGCAGAGAAGGTTATTTACCATTTGCCTACTATCTTAGAAGTATAACCACCTTTCTTTAACAGCTCTGGTATTAGAATCTCCTCATCCTGGACACCTCCCATGATAACCTGTGGAGTGTAGGCATTTCTGGCATGGGCATTGTCTGTGTAAAATCCATTTCTGATCGGCAAACGTCCAGACAACAAAGCAGCCCTTGCTGAAATATACATAAAATTTATGCAACATAAATAGTGATGCTCAAATTGTTGTCTTCGAAGATAACATGATTTCATTAAAGTCATTATGTAACACAATTATTGTGCCTGACACAAACAAGCGACAGTCACACTAAATAGTACTTTGAGCTTGCAAATTGTCATTATGTAACACAGTCATTGTGCCGGACACAAACAAGCTACAGTCACACTAAATAGTACTTTGAGCTTGCAAATTGTCATTATGTAACACGGTCATTGTGCCTGACACATACAAGCGACAGTCACACTAAATAGTACTTTCAGCTTGCAAATAGCGTAAGATGATAAGATATTGAATATTAATGAGATATCAGACTTACATGGAGAGCAAAGAGGGTTGGCTGTATAGAAATCTGTCAACAGTGCTCCTTCGGCAGCCATTCTGTCAAGATTAGGCGTCTCCTTGTTGGGTTCGCCAAAAACACCCAAATCTCCATAGCCCATCTACGCAACAACAAAATATTTTGTCACCAATAACAAATAATCAAGAAGGTTTATTAAGTGCATTTGAAATTAAAAGTAGTTGTATAATGCTCTTTATCTTTATATCATTATGAAGCTCCACAACTCTTTATCACATGTTTTGTGAAGCTATTGATTCCACGTTTTCTGAAACACCTACTAATATTTTAACCTTTCAGTGAATGCATAATTTGGCACACATTATACTCTCAACTCGCCGCATTAAAATCTTATCAAAATAATAATATGAGACACAATAATTATGATAAGTATAATAAAGGCCGAGTTACACAGGGAGCAGGGATGGTGTTACACAGGGAGGAGGGATGGTGTTACACATGGAGCAGGGATGGTGTTACACAGGGAGCAGGGATGGTGTTACACATGGAGCAGGGATGGTGTTACACATGGAGCAGGGATGGTGTTACACATGGAGCAGGGATGGTGAAATGGTCGATTGTTACACAGGGAGCAGGGATGGTGAAATGGTCACATGGAGCAGGGATGGTGAAATGGTCACAGGGAGCAGGGATGGTGAAATGGTCACAGGGAGCAGGGATGGTGAAATGGTCGATTGTTACACAGGGAGCAGGGATGGTGAAATGGTCGATTGTTACACAGGGATGGTGAAATGGTCAATTGTGGCACCTTGCTTGCAAGGCTTGGGTTCAATTCCCGCTGCGGTCAAAATTTCTCTGCTAAGATCTTAAGCAAAGTTCTAAACCCGAAAATTGGTCCCTGTGTCTGATGAGCAGTAAAATACCGGAGCTCAGGTAGGTTATCTTAGACTAGCTCAGCTATAGGATTACCATCTACAATATTACAAACCAAACTGGCAGAAAAACCTAATCGCAAGGTTTGCACTGTCATTAATTATGGTACCTGAACACTAGGCACAATTGTTGCATTGTAAATATTTTAGTCATTCTGAAAACCGAAGAAGTATTATGTTAAGAGCTAACAAAATAGTGAGGATATCACGCATCGCTCCAAAACATGTTCGCAATCCGAAAATTTCTGAGTCTACACTACAACTGCACACTAGAGTGACTAGCCGGTGCCACTGTACATGGAAGGTACTACTAGGTAGTGAACTACCATAATGTACTCTGCTTGGGAGAGCTAATCAAGTTTTGTAACTTTTACATACATCATCCATTAACATGATAATAAAGTTAGGTGTTGAGGCATCGCTCTGCAGAACAGTTGCCAGTAGAAATGTCAGAGCAACAGTTGAGATTGACCAGAATTCCATTGCAATCGCTGCCTTCTGAAAATTAAATTCTCTCCCAATGCTGCAATCTAAAATATATTAACAAAATTAAAACAATAATTACAAGTCAATTAGTCAGCCAGTAGGCCAGTCAATTGCATCACATAACAATGCACACTACATCACATCACAATGCACACCACATCACATCTCAATGCACACCACATCACAATGCACACTACATCACATCACAATGCACACCACATCACAATGCACACCACATCACATCACAATGCACACTACATCACATCACAATGCACACCACATCACATCACAATGCACACCACATCACAATGCACACTACATCACATCACAATGCACACCACATCACATCACAATGCACACCACATCACACACTAAAGTAACTCAAAGACCCAATTTAGGTTGCTGAAGCTGTTTTCACATAGGCCTAAGCCATGCCAACTATTTTCTCCATGCTAGCCCAAGCCCAACAAAATAACCTAGATGCAATAACACGCAGTAAAAAGTATTCTTTTTTACTATTACCTTACACAACAGTTAAAAGGGATACTAAAAATAGGTTGAATTTAGTTTAGTTCGGATTTTTTTTTCCATTCTTCAAGATTCAGTTCCGAACTAAGTTCATTCTGCAGAGATGATTTCTCTGAAGTAGGCCTATTTGTTATATATGATTGTGTCATGGCAAAGAGCCGTACAGTCGAGTTGATCACAGTCCCAGCAGTGTCAAACTGCCGGGACTGTCAAACTGCTGGCCACTATATTGTGGAAGTCTCACATTGACATGCTCATGCCTGTGAGATGAGATCAGTGAGATGAGTCAGTTTCTCATTACATGATTGTACTCTTGCAGCGAATGCGGCAACTAAGAGCAAAACTCAAAACTGACCCCAAGAACTACAACACCTTTCTATAAAATTTTAGTTTATTTTAGTATTTCTCTACGTGATCTCCAGATAGACCTAGCCTAGTATATAGGAGACCACGGCACAGATGTTAGCATCAGGCTCGATAAATGAAAGAGGAAACATTCTTCGGGGTGACAACCTCCAGGTTTTCTTGTCCTTGTTAAGCTGCAATTCAAGAGTCGAGGCGTTTTTTAAACTGATGCCCTCTACTCTATAGAGTATAGATCCATCTAATCCGGGAAGGTGGTAGGGAATCCATGACTGTTCGCAAATTACAGTTCCAGTGACAACGAGAAAGAGTGAGAACTTCACGGCATAAGGCACTAGACGGGGGAGGGGGGGGGCAACTATGTGCACCTATCCAACCCCAAACCACAATCTAGAAACCGACTATTTCGAACAGTAATCTTTTAACTATCAGTATTCCGGTGGAAGGGGACACCCTTGCACCTCTCTGATCCATCCAACCCATAACTTTCACAGTAGCACACTATACAAATGTACCGGGGAACACTCCAAGTAGTGACTCCCTACGAGTTTGTGGCAGTTATGTTGCCGGACAGATGAAGAGACAGAGCAAGGGTAACAGATCAAAGACAATCAATGTATATAAATAAATACTCAATCCACGTATACGATTATACTCCAACTGTACTCAGCCACAGATGGCATGCCACAAATTTTGGGTGGGTTTGGTAGGGTTGAACTGCAAGAGTAACCAACGCATGTAAAGGGCAATACTTCAGATTTAGTATTTGTGACTAGACCTGATTAGTGAATAATGTTAATGTGATTATCCCGGGATTGAGTGACCATTATATCATTGAGTTTTCTGTGAAACTGGATTGCATGAACGACTTGAGAAAACATACACCAAGAATCATAAAATCATATGCTAGATCCAGTAGAAACCAAATTTTGATAGGACTTACTACTACACTAGATAAAATTAATGGACTGATAGTGGAATCGGAAAACATTGTTAAATTATGGGATGTTTTCTGTAAAGATCTTCACCTACTTGTTGAACAACATGTACCCAAAATTTCTGTCAGATCAAATAAATGCAATGAACCCGCTTGGTTTAATAAACAAGCTAGAAAAGCAGTGAAACATCAATGAAAGGTTTACAATAAATTTAAAACTTCTGCACAATTAGAACATCTTCAAAAATATAAGCTAGCCCGTAGAGAAAACAAAAAGTTTTACGTAGCATTCAAAATGAATACATGTATAAATACCTCTATGAGCCCTTATGTAATGGAAACAGCAAAGCTTTCTTTAGATTTTTAAAATCAAAGACGGTAGTAGTAATCAGATCAAATCTTTGAATAGTTGTATCTCAGGTGAAAAACTTTAGGAGCCTTCTCAAATTGCAAACGAATTAAATGATTTGTTCAGTGTCTTCAGTGCCCGAGAGGGATTGAAAAACAAACAAGTGATTTTTCAGAAATAGTGGTCACTGAAAATGGAATTAAAAAGCTGATCAAAGAACTTAAATCAGGAAAAGCTCCTGGACCACATTAGAAAAGAGGACTTGTGTTTCGCTATTGATGAAACTGTAGATATTTCAGTTAAAATATTTCAACATTCTTTGGACACCGCATCACTCCCAACTATATGAAAGTATGAGAATATTGTGCCTATTTTTAAATCCGGATCTAAGACCAGCTCGAGTAACTATAGATCAGTATCTTTAACGTGTATATGTTGTAAAATCCTTGAACACAGTGCTACACCATATGGGCTCTGATATGGATAAAGTATTAATCCCCAATCAGCATGGCTTTAGAAAGTATCTAACTTGCTCAACACAGTTACTCACTGCCACGCAAAGCATTATGCGTGATCATGACAGGAGTGTATGCGTCTAGGCTGTTATACTAGATTTTGCAAAGGTATTTGACAAGGTATCACATGAATTACATGTACTTATAAACAAACTAGTGATGTATGGTTTTTCTGCTGGATAACTGATTTTTTGTCATCTAGAAGACAGAGAGTGATCCCCCAGGGAGAGTTTTCAGACTACAAAGATGTATCATCAGGGGTGTCACAGGGTTCGGTTTTTGCTGTAGATAAATGACATTGGCTCAGAATTAACGTCATCCATCCGATTATACGCGGATGATGCACCACTACATGGAACTTTGGGAAGTTTTACAGATGTTGTGAAATTTCAAACTGATTTAATCAATCTTCAAAAAATGGGCATAGAATTGGAAAATGGCTTTTAACACTGCTAAATGCTCGGTGGTTTTCTTTGGTACCCCAAGGTAGGTTGTCATCGGAGAGATTAAGTACACGCTGGGTGACACCACTCTAGGCAGGGTTGATACTTTTAAATATCTAGGTCTTTTAATAACAAGTAATTTTAAGTGGGAGGAACACACTGCAAAGAAGGTTTCTTAGGCTTCTAGGACAATGGGTTTGTTGAGAAGAACTTTATCGAATGCATCAACTAAAATTAAAGTTATTGCGTACAAGACTCAGTGCAGACCTAAACTGGAGTATGAGTATGTCACCGAGGTATGGGACCCTTTCCTCGCTAAACACATTAAGCTGGTAGAGTCTGCAAAGCAAGGCTGTCCGTTTTATACCAAACCTCAAACGACAATGCAGCATCACTGAAGCTAGGGAGAAGCTAGGTTTGGAGACTTTGGAGCAGAGGAGGCTCGGTCAACGGCTCGCAATGCTCACCTATATTGTTGGACAGTCAGAGACTCACCTTTCACTCTATGAACTAAAAAGTTTTACTGATCTGTGTTTTAGTTCCAACAAGCATGATACTAGGTCAATGTCCCAAGGTCTGCCTCTCGTACTATCCACTAATACTAACACTCTCTACCATAGCTTCATTCCACGGACGGTGAGGGACCTAAGACTTGGAGCCGGCTCCGTCGATTAATGGTACCAGATCGAAAGGTCTTCACTTCCACTAAATAGAGGTCTAAAGACTCTAACCACACATAAACAGAAACTCGGCTCACTAGTCACTAAGAAAGCTAAATAGTGAATTGGCTATAGCTCTGAAAGCTCCAAGTAGCCTACATCTCAATAACAACAAAAATTTATAATAATAATAATTATTAATTATTATCAATTATAGTTTATTATTCCATTCATAATTATAATGAAATACAAATATTATTCTATAACTATTATATTTATCATTTTATATTAATGTCACGTAAATAAATAATACTTATTATTATACTAAATATTGTAAATATTATTATAACATAATATAAAATAAATATTTATATTTGTAGTGAAGAATTAAATTTGACTAACAGTAGGGCCTAACAATAACAACATCAATATTATTGAATGGCAGGTACTAGTTACCAGTAAAGCCCAAGTAGCCTTTAGTGCAACTGTCACTGCAAATAAAATTGAGCAGATGCAAATCAATCCCCAAGCCAGAGTCTCAAACTCCCACGTCTTAGTTTGAGTTTCACTTTCAGATCTGTACTAAAGTTCAGGAGAGTTTAGTTTGAACTACCACATCTATCAAATCCAATTTCAATGTGCTACATTTGTATGTATCATACCAATCATAGATATAATAATCAGACAGTCAAGTGTCATGGTTTAGATCAACTATGCAAGAGGTGTCACTGGTTTGGCCTGTGTGAGCGTGTAGAAATCAGTTGGTAGTAGAAGCTAGAAGTAGTAAAGCATTAAAGCTGTTAGCTACATTAGTAATGCTTGCAATTATTGTTATTATGGTGTACGCAAAGCCCGCGGTAAACACAACCAATGACAGTGTGTTTATATTGATCTCATGACCCTGCCAGTTGATAGCCTCGGTGGTCGTCGTTCTTGTTGAACAAAATGGCTGACCAAGACGCTAATGATTTGGTAAGCAAAACAAGTCAAACCGTTTTTATTCGGCTCCTGAAGTAGATACAGCTAGTTTACAACTGCTGTACCTAAGCTTTATACTTGTTCTTATGATTTACTCTGTTACAGCTTTTCATGTCATCAATCTTACACTTTTTCACTGGAAAAACAGAATGGCTATATAAACTATAATTAATAATATATAATAATTTTATATAAATATAAAAGGCCTAATTTTGGAAAATAATTTTTGAGTGAGTAGCACATCAACACTTGTGGAATGAATGAAACTTGCAGAATGTATTCGATAGGTGTTGGGGAGTGGTGACTTACAAATTTAGTGCAATATAAAGTTTTCTAGCAAGAATTGTAGATTTTCAGTTTGCGACATGATAGGAATAGAACGTTATCGGCCTATCGGGAGGAGCTAATTTTGCAGCTGCGATTTTTTTAGCACACTGGTTATTTGCAAAATGGACAACATTGGACCTTAAACCGTTTGGCTACTGAGTCAATCTAAACATGAATGATATCGATTGTTAATGTAATTGTTTTTGCCAATTTTGCCGTATTCCACCGATTAGAATATTTATAAAAATAAATAATGTGTACACCTGCGTTGTTAATTAAGTGTTAACTTTACTAACTAGTAAATGCTAATTCTAACCGGAATGAGTTTTCTTCCCAACTCTAGATGTTAAATTTGTGACATTGCTTGTAGGGAAATGGATTTTAAGTGCATGGCATATGGCAATGTAATTTGCGTATGCCTTTACAGCACTATCTAATGGAAATATTGTTATTTTTAGTAGTGACTTGTAATAACCAATATGGTATGCACAATACGCAGATATATAATTATAGATTTTCAGTAGATTGGGCAGCTAATTGTAATTTTGAGTATCTCTGATCAACTCGAAAACGTAACTTGCACTATTCTGACATAGGGCTATGCTACTCCGCTATCTGTGGTAGGCCTATGTGCTTGCTGTTCTATTCATTCAAAAACAGTAGAGATTCAGTTTGACTTTTAATTTACTCAACTATCACTACTTGTATAATATGCTTATATGGATTGTGATTGTCATGTCTCAATAAAAAGAGTTATGCTTATTATGGAACACCACTGTTTATTACATATTACAAATTGTTGTTTTGTTATCAAACTAAGCTACATATTATAGTAATTGGATTGTGGGCTAACGTGGCTGTGTGATTCTTCAGCACCAAAAAGTGATTTTCAAGATATAAACCCGATGACTACGTCTAGTGTGCACGTTTTTCTCATTGTCATGCGCATATTGAGGCTGCATAACGTGCTGCGTGTTAAATATTGAAAATAATCACTTTTAAATTGCTCATTTGGTCACTTTATATAAAAATTGTCAGATGTAAATTATCTCTGCCTGAATGCACAGCTCGACAGGCTCTGCCCTATACACGTAAAATAGTTTGGGTTGTTGACAAATTAGTTCAATATTAAAATCGGGGAGCTGGATTGTTATTTCCTATCTGTCATTTATCAACGAGTGGAGAGTGGGGTGAATCCCGACTAGAACAGTGCTATTATAATAGTCGATCTAAATTAGCTAACTCACACACATATATTTTTTATATAGATATTATATGTACATGTAGTTGTACTGTTGTAGATATATTTACATGTTTATAATGCTGTATCCTCTATACAGGGAACTAATTGTATAATCATGTTCATGATGATGCATTGTTGTTTGTTTCATGATTGTTTGTTTCATTTTGTTGTAAAGCTGTTCAATAAAGAGAGAAAGAAATATCCTAACAACCAGCATTTTATTATTAGTAGGCTGATGCCAATTTCAGCTTATAGTACGTGCGCTTTTGCTTGTCTTCTATGCTGCTTGTCTCCTGGCATGGAAACACTGACTAGGACCATATTTCAGGAAGTGGTCATCATTGCAACTAAAACTGTCATCTCGCTGCCTTTGCTTGCTGCCTTTGCTTGCTGCCTTTACTTGCTGCCTTTGCTCGCTGCCTTTGCTTGCGTTTTACTGGCTTTTGTATCTAGTGTCGGTTTACTGCTACTGGCTTACTACTGATTCCTCAACATACTTGTACGTGTAGTTATTTCCCTGCAGTTATGACTGAGTCTGGTCTCTAATGCTGGGACCAGGTGTTTGGATCAGGACCACCCACCCTATATCTTATCATGGGCTCATCTTATCACTCACAAACTGCAGAGAAATTAAATATTTGACAGTTTTGATCTACTTGTTTAGAAGGGAGTGGAACTTATTAGGTATTTCTATTGCTATCAGGCTTGTAAAACTAGTTTCAAAATGTCTTAATGCATTGCGTTGTTCGTTACGTATATTGTCTAACAAAAATGATTGCAACTACAGCTTTGTTTAGCATTACATTCATAATCATACAGATATAGTGTATGTACTTTTGGTGTTGCTACTATTATTACTATGCAGTCAGTCACATATATTGGTTTCCTACTCATCGCATCAAACTGGCATAATTATGTCTCCTTCGTTCACATCAGAAAATAATAGTTTTCTGGTGCAGGGCCATATGCTGAACCTGTAAACTGTTGCGAATTTGAAACGATTTCTGTATCGTAGTAACGGTAATGATAATGTGAATACTCATAGACTATTATGTATAATAATATAAAGCAAAATAATTATGATAAACCATTAATCATTCTATAGGTCTTGACTTTTGTTACTTGCTTGCAGTTGCAGTGTGTATGCTGTATTAGACTGCCATTATGTGATACGTAGGACTTCTTATCAGCTTTGTTCTGTTCTATTCTATTGAGTTTGCTTACTTATGCTTCCTCATGCTATCAGATTGATGATTTTAGAATTTGCTGTTTTATGGTCCACAGGCAGAACTGACTGCTGAATGCTTCTAGTTCTTACCTCCATTCCAACACGCTACTGCTTGGGACTTTTGAGTGTGACTGAACATGCTAAAGACTGGCTTTAGATTAGATTAGATGCCGTGTGGGTTTTTCACTTGATGTGTTATATAGCAGGCAAAGTTCCCTGTTTTTTATTGGTGTAAAGCCAACATTTCTAATGTATGTCAAATGCATTTCTGGCTATATAAAGTCATAATGATAAGTATGTATTGTTGTAGCTTTGACTGTTGACTGCGCTCTAGAACCCAGCGGCTGTCTACTCGTTACAAGTATGTTGTTACTAGGTGACAGTGTAACAATAATTTTATCGTAGCATATATGCCACCTACTTTTCCAGTGTGGTTTTCGAGGTAAAATTATTATATTAAAGTATGCATTTCTTTGTTTGGGTTCATGTAGAAGCAGAAATAGTTGGCTGGAACTTATTCAAAGCTGGTGCAAACCATGTAAATCTCTAGTAAATTAAAATAATATAATCGACCATCGTTCTCTGGGTTCCAAATCTTGCTACTGAAAAGCGCCGACACAAAATGTAGGACATACCACAACTTTCCCCAGCGTAAAGTCTCAAACCGTATCAAAAGTAGGCCAATGGCTAGTCTTTGTTCCTAGCCTTCATATCAAAATGTGTGGATGTGTCCACATTTTTGCGAAAGATAGCGAGGAACTCGGGCTATCCAATGGCCTAGTTTTGACATGGTTTGATAATTTGCATTTAGAAAAGTTGTGGCATGCCTAACCTTTATCTCATCTCAACACCCAACCAGGCCATACTAAAAGTAATAACACTCCCTAGTTATCTGGCTTATCTATGACTGTATATTATGGTTATATTAATTTTTAAATTTGCACATTTCTAAAACATTTGGAATTCAGCAGATCTGTAGAGGGTGACTTCCGTCAACTCCTAATTTTACAATTTTCTGTTTTTCTGACTCAACTTTTTGTAATACAACCAAAAACTGAAATTATTTAACAACAAGTACTAACACAGCTGACATCACGGCGCCAAAACCCAACACTAAAACCCACGACACGCATTCTCCACAAAAACCCACAACACACACCGACCAGAAGCACCCACTGCTATGCTGTGTAGTGACATCATTCCCCCAAAATGCCCTCCACTGTGTAGCTGTAGTTTATACGAGATATACTCTTAGATATACTATTCTGGAACTAGTATATTGCTACACTATTCTATAAATTAAATGGATTTTTAAACAACAAAACGCAGGTTTCTCAACAAAATGAAATTGTATTGGGACTAGGGTATGTTGGTAGGCTAAACATGGCTTTTACTTCAGTTTAGTTGTGATCTAAGATATGCACCTTGCACAGTACAGCATGGCGATATATTCATATCATATAAATGGAGTACAAGTATTTATATAGCTGTCGGTGTGGGTAGGTAGTAGCCTGTATAATATTAGTACGCCACGACTGCGCGGTTCAAAGATTTTATAAATGTTATACACTTCAATAGCAACATGTCCAATGCTGTGTATTGATTGATTATTGTAATTATTAACCATATGCTAATTGTTTTATTAGCTCGTTAATGCA
>JAOQGN010001124.1:0-13763 GCA_027564295.1 Himantozoum antarcticum
GAAGAGAAGGGGTTTGTTTTGTTGGTGTCTTGTGGGGGTGTAGTGTTGGGCAGTGGGGGGGGGGGGGGGGGGGGGGGGGGTGAGCACTTCAAACTGCACTGTGCGATATTTGGTTGAACTCACAACTTGCATTTGACTTTAAAATGTGCTTGTATAACACTATGAATTAACAGTATTAAATGTGTTTTAGAGCATGGATCGTATTGTCTCGGTTCCAAAGAAGCGCAAGAGCCCTATGAAAGGTAAATTCCTAAAAGTTGATAATCCAAAGTTTCCAAACCCCTTGGGAAACTTATTTTTGTTAAATGAAATGTTGATCAATTTATGTTATTAATTATTATCAATATAATTATATTGAGAATATAATAAGAAACTACAAGTTGTCTTCTCCCGGTGCTAATAAATTAACTAACCGCATGCACGGTTTCCCGTAGCTCCCTCTGTCGTTACCATTGTAAATCGGGTAATGCAGTCGGCTTTCTCGAGCTCGCTCGATTGCTCCAAGCTATACATTGTCAACTTTTCATCCAGTGGGGACTGATGCAATTTCATTTTCCCACCCACCATGCCCTTCGGTGACCAAGTGGGTTGGTTATAATATGTGGTAAAGTTGATCACATTCACGCAAGTCTGTGAATGAAGGGTGGGGTGGAAAAATGTCGCCAATCTTATATGAATTAGGCTGTAAGATTGGTTGCAGATACCCTTAGGGTTTGTGCTTTCCTGGGTTGGGTACCCTTGGGAATTGTCTCTCCCAATGGGTGCACATGGTGGTTGTCCCGTCCTGATCAGCAGGTGTGGCCATTACCAACCCTAAATAGATTTTAACTAACTTATTACACTTTAAGCCATTAGTATGCCCTCAATGACGCATTAGTGGTCCCCCTCCTAAAGGGGCATACTTAAATCCTTCATTGTAGCTTATGGATGCCCCAATCACGTATTAGAACCCTTCATTGTAGCTTATGGATGCCCCGAATGACGTAATAGTCGTTCCCATCTTAAGGGGCATACCAACACTCAACAGTTGTCAGGATAACAAAAATGCTTTTTCGCTTCTAAGCCACTTATATAATATATGAGCAAGCTATAATTGATGCAAGGGTAAAGCTATTGATGGAGCGTTTGGGCGATCTGAATTATGTAGTAGCGTGACTATAATAGATTCCAGCAAAAAACGACATGGACAGGACCTAAACAGATCGGTGGATGGTAGTAGATTATGTTGCTGTTTGTCAAACATTAATTTACACTGTTATGTATGTTCAACAAGAGAAAATTGCATATTTTGATGAAACAATTATAGCAATATGAAGAATATGCACTATTTTACTAAAAATTCCGAAGTGATGGACCCCAGTGATGATATGAGGCTAATGAGAAGCGCGCATCCAGTGAGCAGCGGGAGCCCGCTGCTCAGCTTCTGAATGTCTGGGCCCAGCTGGCAATCCTTCAATTCATGCTTGAATTTAGATGAAGTTCATGTCCAAGTATGTCCAAGTACATTTCCAAAGCAAATTTACTGTGTTTTTGCGAATTCAAAGCTGCTTAATACAAACTCAAGAACTGTGCATTGGTAACAGCATTATTTGTTAGTAACAGCATTAATCTTATTTGATTCCCAATTTTACATTTTCATAAATGTATGCATGTTTTTGTATTGAGCAATAAATTTGTAGAATATGTATGCAGAATATCACAATATATTATGATTTTTGTCTACTTCAGATGGTAAATTACGAAAACAGATGCGAGTTGTGAACACTGCAATCAACCGAGCTCTGACAGCTGATGAGGAGCAGTTAGCTGCCATCTCTGCTATTGCTCCATCAAACACTGCATGCGACCCACTGAACCTATCCAGTAGCTCACATGGCTCCCTCACAGCACTCAAACCTCAAAGGTTGCATATTTATATCTAACATCCCATTTAGCACTAAACTCACACATATATATATGTATATTGAGTATGCTACCAATTTACCAGATTGTCTCATTTACGTGTGTGGCTTAATGTTTTCTAAAGAATGTAATGGAACAATTACATCTTTGACATGTTTTAGCAGTGGTTCTAACTTTGCCTAGCAGTGTGGGTGTGTTTGATCCATAGACTTATTATACATTTTCTATATATTTTATTAGCTATTACGTAATAAGTCTATGGTTTGATCTCGAGCCGTAATATAGATTTAAAAAGCGATAACTCCATCTGAATTACCCAATGTACATGTAGATACCAGGTGGAGCCTTGGTATATTAGTGGAGTGCTTGATTATAGTAGCTACATGATCATTACAGGTTGCAGAAATTGTTTAATTCTGAGAATATGCAGCCGTTTGTGAAGATTGATATCAAATTTTGGTCAACATAAATGGCATGATGCGTGATCGTTTCTCTCCCAATTAGCATATTATATATTATTATCTATCCACAGCCTCTCACTTCCTCATTTGAGTTCATCGTCAGAAGCTAACCTTGGAACAATGCACAGAGAACCAGCTAAGGTTCCCGTCAAATTGGAGCCGATGGAAGGAAGAGTGAGTTCACGCCATGCAAGAATATTCCCAGCTCAGCCTGGAATGCGCAAAGATCACCTTGCAAAGCAAGCTGCACCCACATATATACAACTCAATGGAACTCAAGCAGGTACAAACATAGACTGGTGGAGCATGTGCAACTGAAGGAAAATTGTAGGTGATTGGACTGATTGCAAATACTGAACAAATTGAAGTTACAATTGTCCATACATGTTTTTGGTTGTGGCCCCCCACTCTCAGACAAGACAGGACAAAAGTCCATACATGTTCAATTCATGCAGAGAGAATGGCTTTGTGGAAGACCAATTTTCAAAATATATTGTGAATTAAGCCCTATTGATAACATAGGCTCTGCACTTTTAAAATCCACACAGCCTATAAAATCTAAGAACAAGGTGTACTGGACTGTTTGGAAGTTGTCTTCTGTTTGTCTTATGTGCACCAATGACAAATCCCATCTCCAGGATAAAGCACAAATGCAATTGTGGGTGTGGTTTATAAGACAGTGTGTTATGGTTATTGGAGTTGTGCTGTTTTTCTTAGTGTGGGAAAGAGCTACACAATAGCACCCATTTGGTCAGTGGCGCTTATGGTGGGAATTATTGGAACAGTAACCACATTTTTTGGAGAAAAAAATTGATTATATTGAATCCCTGTTATTTCAGGAACTTACAGCTGTGATTCACCCACTTGGGCCTGTCAAATACAACTATTTACTAACGAAGCCAAGATAACATTCGGAATGCCTAATTTGTGAAATATATAGGGTGAAATTCTTAAAACTAAAGACGGCATGCAAAATTAAAAAGTTAAAAGTATCAATTTTCGAGATTATGTGCAGGCGAAGTTGTGCTCTCCGTTCTCTATCAAGCTAAACTAATTGCTTCAGTTTCGGTTGATAAAAATTACTTTAGTAATTTAGTAGTCGCATAGTAAAATAGTGATGAATGAATTTTAGTGTCAGTGTGGATTTAACTTGAAGTTGAGAGTTTACCTAAACTGACAATTACTCATAGACCCAAGTTAGTTAACTTTAATAAGACATCAATTTACTAAATTTACAATCAGTTGATGTTGCAAATCCGAAAATGCTCTGCAGCAGGTGACTTGGCTGTTAGTTTATCCTCGCCAGCTTTTTTTAACACGAGAAGCTTGCATAATATAGAGAAAGCCTGCATAATATAGAGAAAGCCTGCATAATATAGAGAAAGCCTGCATAATATAGAGAAAGCTTGCTTACTGTTTGTTTGGCATGTTGGAGCATTTGGGTGCGTGCTTGCACTCTGAAGAGCCTGTTCTGTAAATTTTCCGAATTCTGAATAAAACATGAAGCTCTATGATAGAAAGAAGGGCGACTACGTTTATCATGAGATATACTATGGTAAGTGAATGTAATAACCATTCTTACTACTTGTGTTATCCAGGTCAAAGCTTTGCAATAAGTATGGAAAAGGCGAGAGAGTTGCTGCATATGGGACTGTTGAGGAGCATTGATAGATCTAGAATTACAGATGATGGTATTAGTTCACTTGGTGCCAACTTTGAAACTACTAAACAACTACTCGCGCTGCCACCAGGCACCACCATTGGCTTTGCCAGTGCAACAAATAACTTGGTGTCAAAACGACGGTCTTCAGTCATTCCTGCTGATGTTAGTTTTGGTGAGACAAACCAAATCCGACATTTGTTATCAGTTGATGGCAAATTGGTGCTGCCTAGCAGAAGCAATCAACTACAGCCCGTAGCATGCAACATATCTACCTCAGCATCCAACATATCTACCCCAGCAGACAAGTTACCACCTATAGTTTGTCAACCCACTCAAGGTTTGTCCCCAGGCCAATCTCTCATTAGAAAGCTACAACATTGCCCAATACCCTCCGGTAGTTCCAGTACAGTGTCAAGACAGTTGCTGGTGAACTCATCACAAGAAAAACCTTCTACAAAGACGATATCGGTGGTTGTAAATTCTGGTAAAGGTGCTAGTATTCCAGTTGAATCATTGAGCATCAAATCTGGTTTTGGCAACCTAAAGGCAGTGAGTCCATTAAAATCAGTTGATGGTAGTAAACTAACTCAACTGAAGGCCCCGATTCCTCATGAAATATCGAGGTCGATCACTTTTGATGCTATTAAAGCAGATCAAATACCAATAAGCCACACGGCTGCCACATCTCGACCCGCAACACCCAGTTCTGTGAAACCAGCAGATAGTAGTCGAGTATCTGTAAATGAGACGACAAGTACTTCAATTGAACTAATAGATCCTTCTATTTTGCAGTCTCCCAGACAAACTTTGCATCCTACAGTAGGATGCATAACTCAGTCTTCCCAATTGAATGCAAATGATATCTGCCAGTCATCTTACGCGGCCACCAGTACTACTCCTGATACAGTTCATTTGCCTATTACACATGGGCAAACGACAGAAATCGCTTTGTCGAAGAACATGTTTGAGAATGAATTGATTAACGATGCAAGCATTGATTGTTTAGAGTCTAATAATTTAGAGGTTGCCAGCCCTGGCGCTTCATCGACATTATCAGCACAGTCAGGACAAGAATACACAGACTCTGACATACCTGCTAGTAAAATTCCTGTCTTATTGTCAGCATCCTCACTCTTCAATGCCAAGACTGAAAACGAACAAGATTTTTGTCAGATTGTACCTAATCAGTCAGAGGATCAACATATTTTATCAGGCACTGATACAGCCAAGACTAATTCACCTGATACTGCGTTTATCTAAAATTATACGATAGACACCGAGTGACAAGTACTCGCTCTTAATATTTTGTTTGGTACATTACCTTTTTGCATTTACATTGTTGGATGTATTACCTTGCATTGCATTGCTTAATTATATTACATTGCACTCTCAAAACATGCGTGAGGGCAGCATAAATATATATTTATGGGAAACATGTAGAATGGCGTTCAGTCACATGAGATCTAAAACCCTAATTCCAAGCCACAAATCTCAGAATCTCAACCTACTGAACGTCATAAAACATGTCAACCATATTTATATTTACGTTGCCCTAGGGAGTAGGGCAGGACCATTGGGAAGGGGGGGAAGAACGATAGGAAATATTTCCTATTTTTTGGTTTCTTCCCCATAAAGCCTGCAGTCTAATAGAGCACACTAGAATGGTAGCAGAATGTGCAGGCATAATTATTGTCATGAAATAAATAAGTCAATAAGAGTTTCGAAACAGTTGATGCAAATATTTTAATTATATGAGTAATGTTATTTTAGAGTGCTATTATCTACCAAATTTTTTTGTTAGAAATGCTATTGCTGGCTTAAGTAGCATGCATGCGATGCAGCATAACTAAACGCAAAATATGCTCACCTATTTTTGCTTAGTATAAAAGACTGGAACGCGAATATAATGTTAAATTAAGCAAACATAAAAGCCGACATGGGGTAACGTCTCTCCAACATAATTATACAAGCATACTTATGTTTAATATATGATAAATTGAATTTTTCCATTTCTCAATATTGAACTAGATGGTGCTTGCTTTACCATGCACAAATAATATAATAATAGGACCGACATGTGGGTGTCAATGTCAATCCTATTCTTATTACATTCTTATTTCGTATAGTTTTTTCATCGAATTCTTTATGAGAGTTGTTTGACAGTGCAGCCTGCAGCGAAATAAATGACAGCTTGCTTCACTAGAAATGTATACCTCGTTTGCATCCACTTATACGTGGGGACTTCACTCTTTTGATTTTAACATTGTATGTCAATCATACTTGACAACTAACTCCAGCTAAAATGAGGGAGATTGGGCCTCTGGGTGGGGGGTGTCCCATTTGGGTGGGGTGGGATACCTAAATTTTGCTTAAAAATCAGGGAGACTCCTGGTAATGAGGGAGACTTGTCATGTATGATGTCAGTGCCCACTGTGAGCTGTGACTGTCCCACTTAGGCGCAATAATGCAAATTTTGAGCTTAGCTTAGTTCTAGGATGTGGTTTTGGGTTTGGGGCGTGACTCCACTTTATCAGGAGAAGACAACTTCCCAATTTACACTATTTTCTAGTGATTTTGGCAATTGGGTCGACTCTGGAGAATGGCTCAATGCCTCAATCTGACCTTAACATCCCATTAATTGTATTTTGGACTTTTGATGACTGTGGAGGTTGGCTGCAATATTATCATTCAATATTATAATAGTGTTCGTTTGTCTGGATATATTTGCATTGTCCAAAAACCAAAATATGACTGTAGAACAGAACTAGAACGATGTTATTTTTGCATAGTTATAAATGACCAGAGGAAATTTATAACTATATTGACCTCCGCCAATCCCTGCCGGTAGGAATTTGTTTTCGGGAGTTGTCATTTCTCAACGTGGAAATAATCCAGAGACAACTTCAAACTATTTCCTTCCTGCGCAACTTGTGTGCGCATATATCGTTTTGTTGAATCCGCTGTAAATTGTTGTATTCTTAGAAGTTTAGGTGAGTTTTCCTGACATATTCACGGCTATCCCCATTAAAACTTTAAAGGATAGATAAACAATGATTATGAAATCCTTATCTATATTTTACTTACCTGTATGATCATGCTGTCCTGTCATTAAACTGTTGACGTCTGCACGAGACAAATTATGTTGCTTCTATTATTCATGTAATTTGTAAATTTATATTTTTATATTGATATTATTTTGATTTTATTTTTATGTTAATACTGTTGAGTTGATCATCGACTATGGTAATCCTGGATAAAATGGTGATTTGATTGTTGATACACCTATTTTAGTTTTAGTTGTTTCTGTTTGGTTCTTTAGTTTATGAATGTAATGCATATTGATCGTGAATTGGTAGGCTAATGAGCTTAAAATGAAAAATCAAATCAAATGTTGATCACAAACCATGTTGATGGTTTGCTTTAATTTATGTTTCGCCCACACAGTGAAAGCACTGAAAAATAACGGATGTAGATTTATTATCAGATATTTAATTCCTAATTCGTATTAGTAAAAATAATATTAATTTTATTTTTTAAATGTAGGCCTAATGCCATAGTTGGAGATAAATTAGACAGTATAAGACTTCCAGTGTAACTAGACAGTATAAGAGTCCAGTGTAACTAGACAGTATAAGAGTCCAGTGATCACAAGGTACTTTTTTCACAGCGTTAACAATTTGAATTGCTATTACTGTTTTGAAGCCTAGAAAATAATGTAGATTGTTATTCATCTCATAGATAACATTTTTACTGTATGTGGCAGGGCCTGCTGTATTCATATATTAATATTTTTCTTTAAATGTGACCTTATTTTCGTATTGTTTTGTATTATTGGGATCATGGAATGAAGTTCTATGGTGATGATGCTCAAGGTAGGTAGGTACCTTTAGTAGGTACCTACCCCTACGCTGAGGTTCTGGGAAAATGATGCCATAGTATGCAATTTTAAGCCTACCACAATATTTGTGTAATTATTGTAGGCCTTCTGTGAGTAGATGTACGAAACGTTAATTTATGCTAATTTAATTTTTGTTTCGCCCATACCCCCTGTGATGTTATAGGTCTACCACACACTTTCATGGAACATGAATGACAGTAAAGCCTAACGGTAGGCTTAGGCCTATATAATAGTTTATTGACCAATTGATGTTAAAGTTTGTAGTAACAGTCAATCACGTTTTTATCAAACTACGCCGAAAGTGTTTTGGGAATATGTTGAGAGGTGAAAGGTGTATTGAAAATCGTAGGCAAATGTGAATATGTAGGGTATCAGCGCATGCTGCATTCCTATAGGCTATAGTTAGTATTAAATGAATAACTAGGCCTATTTATAGGTAGAACGGTAGATCATAATAATAGGTGGAAGGTGTTTCATTTAGTATTTATTTAATACTAAATGAATTACTAAATACTAAAGTATAATACATGAATTACTAATATTGATAGGCCTACATTAATACAAATCATGTACAGTAGACTACATTGTCATTAACTTTGAGGTGGTATTGTAATTAATAATTATGTTATTCTGCAACTGCCAGCAAAACTGTCGCTAAACTATAATTCAATGGATCCGTAGTGTTTAGCGTGTGTCACTTTTACTGTATGGTGTTACTAACAAGGATAAACAAAGGTTTGGCACCGATCATATCCCTTTGGACGTATGTTTTTCCAGTTTGACAAGATTGTACAACTAAGTTCTCAGACCGAGGTGCTAATATCCACTTCTCAAAATGTATGCTCTTTGCACTTTGTAGTTTGTTAAATTGTTAAATGCTTAACATTTGTTATTGATTATATGCCTATAACATATTTTGCAGCCTAAGCATGTCGTAAATTGTAATATAAAATATCTGTATATTTTGTAGGAAATCCCGTTATTTTTGGAAATATGCCTTTCGACGACCCTATTGAGGTAAGCATCGTCTCTCTCTAACTAAACCGAAGGTTGCAAGTGTTGCTGCTATGAGGAGTTCTGTGTGGGAATGAGCGCAATCTCTATCCCACCATTAACTGTGTAATAATGATTTAGAGTGTTAAGTGTATGTGTTATATGTGTAGGCCTATTGTTATGTTATGTGTAAAGAGTGCCATACTATTTTCTGTTGTGTGTTATCATCTATATGATATCTGTGAAGAAATGGGTCAAGTCAAATATTATAGTATCTAGGCCTGACCAAATGGAATACTGACAGTTCGAAAATTACAGTTGGAAATAGTCTGTTTCTAGATTGTGGTTTGGGGTTGTGTAGGTGCACATAGTTGCCCCCTGTCTAGTGCCTTAAGCTCTCACTCTTTTTCGATCCTGTAATTTGCTAATTAGACATAGATTCAACCCAATATTGCGTGGATGTTTATAATTGTTTAGGCATACGCTCTAAACAGCTGGAAAAATATTTAATTATTATTCAATTTTCGCTACTCTATTCAACCAACTCAAATTCAACCAATGTTTCACTTTCACAATCCGAATATATATTTCCTAACTGGTGACACAGCGTTTAATTTACTTGAGTTGCTGAAATGCTAGTTTTTCAATCGTATAAAATTGGTCAAAATGCCCATCAGTTTAATGTTGAAATGTTAACAGTTTATTTAGGTTGTTCAGATCTACAAGCTGCTTGATTAGCGTGATATCGTGTGAGGGCGTGTGATATCTCTGTTGTCATGCCTTTACATCGCTAAAAGTTTTCATTTTAGTGTCCTCTGTGTATGGAACCACTGGATATTGATGATTTGAACTTCTACCCCTGTACTTGTGGCTATCAGATATGTAGATTTTGTTGGCATCGCATAAGAACAGACGAGAATTCTCTATGTCCTGCGTGTAGAAAGGTATTACTATTATTTGTTATTATAGTGTATTTTAACCTATCTTCTATCATGCGACAAAATTATCAATGATAAGTCATTGATAAGGTCAAATTGACAAGGTCAGCTAAGGACAAAAATGTTATTTTCAAACACTGCATTATATAAAAGGTGGTAGTTTAAAATGTTGAAAATATGTACTCTATGTACCTATGTACTCTAATGTACAAGGATGCACAAATTATCAGAAGCCAAAGTGCTTAAAATTAGCCACAAAATTAATTTCATCAACATGCGATCAGCCAGAGTCATCAGACTGATGTACATGTACTCATACTTTTCTGGATTTGGCATTTTGAAAATTTCGCATTTCACGTTGATTCTCAGTGTGATATTGTATTGCTCAGTCACTATGGTGATATCATCGGTCTCAACTCTCATGACTAGCCGAAGTACCCAGGCCATGATTTCTTTATAGCTAGTTGTATAGAAAGCTTTGACTGGTCTATAACTGCTAAAATGTGTTCTATGTTCTACCCATGGTTGCACACAAGCTTTGGTATTAAACATTTGTTTAAAATCATACATATTGTGGCACTTGCTATCATTCAAACTCGGTCATTTATGTGCTATGAACTATGAACTAGTCAGCAGGTTTTTATTTCTTTCCGTATGTGAGCTCTTACCTCTACTTTTTAGCAATACCAAGAAGATCCGGCGGAATTCAAGCCACTCACTGAAGAAGAGTAAGCTAATTTACTGTTACTTGCACCACTGGCAGTATTCATATAGAATTCCATCTTTTATAATATTTGTCATATTAAAATGGGGTTCAAGCTTATATTAGACTATTTGTTGGTAGCACCTTCAGGTCACACTGATTAGTAACACTGATTAGAGTCGGGAAATGACCAATAAATCGAAGTTGTCTTCTCATTTACCTGTATCTTCTCATTACCAGTCAGTAATCAACACGGGGAAAATTATAGTAATTAATGTGATTAGAGGATTCTTTTCTAAAACTACATTGTGGCCACAATTATAATATTGTCATGTACAAAACATTTATAAAATTGTACTATATGCTGTAAGGAAATTCGAATCTTTTATTTTAGTATTGTGTAACAGTAAACTTTTGACCTGCTTATAACAGAGATCTAGGCTGCTCACTACATGCAATTTGTACTTTGCAGTCAGTTCTGGCTATTATATTACATATTTCTGCTAAAATCATGTCTGTTATAATTATGGTTAATAATTGATAAATTTTGACAATTAATATCTGGTGTCATCCCATTCAAATATTTCTAAATATTTAGTAGGATTATAATTTAGGCAATATTGCTATTGTTGTAGTGCAATAACATCTATAGGCCTACTATCACGCACCCTAGTAGCAGTAGGTTGTTATAATTATGTAGACTTGCGGTGATCCTACTGAGAAAAGATGTAGTTGCAATATTAGCCTTGGGTAATATTTGATCTGTCCTGTCACTACTCTCTACCATGTCGTTAACCCATGTATTAACCCATTAACACTTTGACTGCATTATACTGCAGTCAAAGTATTAATCCTTGTATATTACCCATTCCTCATAAAACTAAATAGTGATTAATTTCTCCTGGATGGGATGCCCTAATCCATTTGTTTCTTCAATTCAATATTATGAAATTATCTGTCGTAGACTAACGAAGATCAAAAAAGAGAGAAGGCAAAAGGATGTTGCTAGGAAACAAAAAGCAGCAGAAAATAGAAGGCATTTGGCAAATATCAGGTATTAGTCACAGCAATGCACTAGCGTCACTAGTACCAATGTAGTAGTGCTTTACAACAACAGAGGGTATGACTATGACTATGAACGATGTATATACTTAAATATGTAGTGCAGTCTTAAAATAATGTCTCAAGCTGCCCTCTGTATGCTGAGCCGTGGAAGTTTATCACTTAGTGCAGAATCATAGTTTTTCAGCTTAGCTTTTTCTAAAATGTGGTTGGGACTTTTGCAGTTTCAATTTGGGACTCGATCACTTGTTATTAGGATAAGACAACTTCTCCACACTACATTAATTTTTAGATCACTGGATATCTTAAAAATGTACAAAATTCCGCATCCCTCGAGTTTATTCACTCTCATTGTTCTTAAATATATCTTTGATAAATTGATTGTTATATAGGATATCATTAACATCAGGAATCCTGGTTTAATTCAAATTTGCAAGTAAATATATATATTTGATGTGATATGTTACTGTGTCTTCTGTTGATATAGGGTTGTGCAGAAAAACCTGGTGTTTGTTGTTGGCCTATCAACCCGGTTAGCTGATACTGAGGTGCTAAAAAAGCACGATTACTTTGGGAAATATGGTAAAATCTTGAAGGTGGTGATTAATTCCAGTACATCATATGCGGGTGCCCAGGTATGGACAATGTCGTTTAGAAATTGCTCGTAACCGATTGTCACAAATAAGGGTCTGGCTAAGATCATGATAATTATATTGCATTAATAATAATTTTAGTATCTAATAATCAGCAGATTGTTACTTATTTACTATTACCCCTCTGCTGCAATTTCCTGAAATGAGCAATTGATTTGTTGAAGTTTATCTTTACCATTTACTAACCACTATTTACTAAACAGTAAATAAACACATTTACTAACCCAACATTTAGGCCTGCCCTGTTATGACTATAATTATGACCTGTGAAACCATAAAACCATTTCATTAATTGTTACTTTGCATCTAGTGATTGTTTGTATATTTTAGGGTCCTAGTGCAAGTGCGTATATAACGTATACAAAACCTGAAGACTGTTTACGAGCCATAAATGCTGTCAACAATCTTTATGTGGATGGTCGGACTCTCAAGGCATCGCTGGGTACCACTAAATATTGTAGCCACTTTCTAAAAGGAACTCAATGTACTAAAACGGTAGGTTTACAGTATTCCAATTGCTGTGAGCTGTCTGGGTAATTGCAGCACAACCTTACATATTGCCATTGTAATTCAGAACACAGATATACCAGCTATCAATTATAGAACTATGGATTATAAAATAAGCAATTTGTACCACTATAGTAAAAATTATATCACACATCCCAGTCTCAGCGAAATAATTAGGGTTTGTGTGTCAGAGTCGGTTGACTTTGATTACCGTATGAAAGTACATCTAGAGGAAATCATTTAATCATGTACTCATTACTGGACTTTTCGTTACCAGAGTCAGGGTAGACAATTTCCGAGATATGTAACACTTGTGCTTGGTAATGTAATGTCATGGTTTACACATTTTTTTGTAAATTTTAATCTTGCCTCTGAATGATTTCTGTAGGATTGTATGTATCTGCATGAGCTGGGAGATGAGGAAGCTAGTTTTACTAAAGAAGACATGCAAGCAGGCAGGCATCAGGATTACGAGCAGAGACTGGTGGACACGTACCTCACACCTACCATCCATCAAACACTTACCAGTCAAGTTTCGAATGCATCCCGGGCGGCAGTAGGAGATGGTACCAATGTTAATGGTGCTAATGTAGCCAGCAATACTACTAAATCTACTACTACAGCTAGTCATCAACGGTATGTATACTGTCATGTCAATTGCTTGTCTCAATTTGTATGGCTGTTAAGCTGTCTACATAATCATGTAGTTGTATCATGATGTAATATCAATATTATGTAACATATTTAGTAGAATTATCTTTTAACAACTGTCGAAAATCCCTCGGAAATCCAACTTTGTTTAAATTAAAAAAATGAAATTCTGTCGAGTATCAATCCAGTTTTTTCCAGCACTTCAATGAGCAGTTAATTTTTTTTTTTTTTTTTTTCTTCGATGTACTGATCCAGCCTATTTCATTATCAAAAGTATTTTTATTCTAAATTATTGCCATACCAATATAAACACTGTTTGATTTTGGTAGCAT
>JAOQGN010001235.1:0-13761 GCA_027564295.1 Himantozoum antarcticum
GTCTAGGCAATATTATAATCCTAACTTTGAGACATTACTTTACTTTATGGAAATATCATCACATATCACATCCACATCACCACCACATCACCACCATATCATCACATATCACCACATCATCACATATCACTGCATCTCTACCACATTATCACCATATCATCTCATATCACCACATCACCACCCCATCACCACCATATCATCACATCACCACCACATCACCACCACATCACCACCACATCACCACCACATCACCACCACATCACCACCATATCATCAAATATCATCACATATCACTACATCACCACCATATCATCACATTAAGGACAGGGCTAAATTATGATGTGATATTCAGCTATGCATTTGTTGGATTGTTATTTATGTTTGAATAATTATTTACTATGACACTGTAACTGCTGAGTATTTGGGGTTGTGTTCTCGTATTACAATTGAACATGGGAGAACACAACTCTGATATAAGGGAGATTAGCATGAACTTGAGTAATTAGGGTGGAGGGTTGGGACTAGTGGAGTGGTGTATACCACAAACAATCCGTGGTGCATGGATACATTTAATTCCATTGAATTAAAATTAAATTTAACAATTTTGTTCATTTTGTCTTCGATGATAATTATGTTTTACTGTGAATTCACTCGTGTTAACAAAACATATTTGGGTATGATGCTTTCTACATTGCATTGGCTCATGTGTACTCGTAGAACTGGTTTTACAGGAACACCCACGTGTTATCGTGATTTTCTGTCATGCTGAAGGTTTTATCAAAGTATATGCGGTCATATACATCGTTATCGGCCAAAAACTAAAGCTAAAACTTGTTTAGAGGCATATCTTTGCTATTTTGAATATATTGAGGATTAGAACTAGGATTAGAACACTCTTGATATATTATTGTTGTTACGTAACTCGTGACTGTTTCAGATATTCAAATACATCCTACCTTGAACCGACCAACTCCCTTGTGAATGCTTTAGCCTGTACCTAGAGACAATATTTGAGGCCGTTCAGATAAATGAGACGTTGTGCATCCCGAATTTGTTTATAACATATAGCGCAGCGTCATAAATTAGAGTGGTTGTGAAGGCAGTATATGTTCAGTTTAAACTATTTGTAGGAAAAAGATCTTAAACAGTACATGGATGACTGTGGGAACATAATGAGTATGGGGAATGTCAAGGTGAGAACTCATGCTATATTTGTTGAGAGAACTCATGCTATATTTACTGGAAGAACTCATTATTATTGCAACATTCAGCTAAGAACTTACACTAGTAAACGAGACAACGACACCTAGCATATGTTACAACTCATGTTATAATAATACTAATACATTGTAATAATAATATTAATAATAATAATAATAATAATAATAATAATAATAATAATAATAATTTGCTTCAGGCATAGTAGCAATCCAGCAACAGAGATAGTTGAGGGAAATCACTGTGCATTGTGATATGCTTTTAGTAGTTCTGAAGGCAAGGAGGAAACATATTGTATGGAACTAACACATCTTTCAAGTCGTAACTTGAACACACATCTGTGCAAACACTTGCATAATTGCTTGCTGCAAGACCAGTGTGGTGCACTGTTATACTGCTTGAGACTTGTGAACTGCTCTAATGCAACGCAATTGTTGTTTGCCATAGATGTTACTGATTTCTGTAAGTTTTCGTGTGATACTGTTTATAAATACAATGTATATAATTCGGTATTACATTTGTTACTACATTGTGTAATGTATGCATTGTAGCTGTTCCTGTTCCAACTATTGAGAGGCTTAGCATTCTGTCACAAGAGGCGGGTCTTACACAGGGACCTCAAGCCGCAAAATTTACTTATTAATGAAAAAGGAGAGCTGAAACTGGCTGACTTTGGTATGTACTATGCACTATGTAGCGTCTTGCGCGATATTCCATTTCTGCTGTGCAATAAACTTGCCCAGTTTTCCCGCATTCAAGCTCTGCTTCAGAAAGGTTGAAATTAATCTCCCATTATTCTCCCAACACAACTACAGTGTATGTGTTCTAAGCTGTTGTCAATCGACTACCACTAACTTAACTCAATTGACTGGTCAACTTAACTACCACGACAACGACTACCTAGCTATGAAATCTTTGTAGTAGGCCATTTCTATTGCTTGCTTTGTAGTAGGCTATTTCTATTGCTTGCTTTGTAGTAGGCCATTTCTATTGCTTGCTTTGTAGTAGGCCATTTCTATTGCTTGCTTTGTAGTAGGCCATTTCTATTGCTTGGTGTGACAGCTGATCATCTTATTGTGTATATACAGTACACATGCTAATCATAATCGTCACCAGTACATTGTTGTATATATGTGGTACCAACTGGATGATCACGTCTCCAGTATTATTATTGTGTATATACAGTGCACCTGCCGATCATATCTCCTGTATATTATTGTGTATATACAGTGCACCTGCTAGTCATATAACCAGTATATTATTGTGTATATACAGTACACCTGCTGATCAAATAACCAGCAGCTCTATTATATTCCGATAATGTGGTTGTAGGCTTAGCTAGAGCCAAGTCAATACCTACGAAGACTTATTCTAATGAAGTTGTTACATTATGGTATCGTCCGCCTGAGGTTCTCCTTGGTCTTACTGACTACTCATCACAAATAGACATGTGGTAAGCCGCCTGCATCATCCATTCTACTAGCATATGTATTAGCTGTGAAAGTGTAAACTGTCATAGGTCTATGCAATTATGCCACTCAGTACTTGCAATATTTATGTCACACATTACTGGTTCCAGCAGTTTTGGTTTGCCTGTAGAGTCGTGTAGACTAAATTGTTGATAAAATTTCTTCTTGGTTTGGTCGGCGCACCTCAAACTAATTCCGCATTTACGGTTTAGCACCCCAACCCCACACCCCAGATATAAGCTAAGGTCAAGGTGACCAAACTGAAAGGGACTTGTACCAACGAATTCGTGGGTGTAGCTGTATTGCACACTGTACAGCAGTGTGAATGACTCGTTATGAATTCTATTAGCTATTACTGTACTGTATTTAGGGGTGTTGACTGTTATGCATACTAGTAGCTATTACTGTACTGTATTTAGGGGTGTTGGCTGTTATGCATACTAGTAGCTATTACTGTACTGTATTTAGGGGTGTTGGCTGTTACGCATACCAGTAGCTATTACTCTGCTGTATTTAGGGGTGTTGGCTGTATATTCTATGAGATGGCAAGTGGTAGTCCTCTTTTCCCTGGATCTACTATTGAAGATGAGCTTCACCTCATCTTTAAGGTTTGTTATTGCATTTCCATTACATTTCTATTACATGTCGCATTTAGGGCTAGCTGGTCACTTTTCCACTCTTTTAAATCTGCCACATTTATATAGTGACTGGATTTGAGTCAGTACAGTTAAATTAAAATCAACCTTATGAAGCTGCTAAAGACTCTGTATATAGTCAGTGCTCGAAGAGTTTATACTTGCAAGTTGGTGTGTCAATGGGATAGCTGCTTATGTTTAGGCAGGGTATAATGTATATATACTGTAGGTATCCTATAGGGTGTTGGACATCTGATAATGAGTATAATAATAGTATAACGTTACTTGAGACCACATATCTGTATGTATAAACTATACCTACAAATATAGACAATATTATTCAAACTGTCACTTTATTGTGTTTGTAGACTCTAGGCACACCCACAGAATTGACAATGCCTGGAGTGACCAGTAACCCGGAGTTTAAACCTTATCAATCTCCTACTTATAAAGCCGAACCAACCATTGCTATTGCTCCCAGGTCTGTCTTTAATAGTTTGACCAATTACTACTATTTGTGGTCAGATACAGGCCTATAATATTTGTTAAGGCACTATTTGAATGAACATGAATATGTTGGCATCTTCCTATGCTGGTAGCACTGCTGCCTCATACAGGCTAAGTCGTCGGTATTATACTAAAATACATTTTCGTAACTGTCTTGTGTGTGGAGACCATAACTATGTGGGGCAATTGCACACATGTTGTCCGAAAAAATTTCAGATTTGCATGTTGTCAAAGATGTTACAACTATGTTTGTAAATTTATCACTTTCAAACAACACTAACATGACAAACTCTGAAGTTTGACTGAAGTTGTGTTTTCTTTGCCTTAAATCTAATATGATCTGACAACTCCTAATATTTGTTACCCTGCTGAAATACATGAGAGCCACAATTATTGGATAATATTGGATGCAGCTCGTTGAATTATCAACCTCTAAAGTGCTATAAATATGATTTATAATGTTATATTTATTTAATTTTTTATATATATATTATGTTTAGATTTGATTCGGATGCAGCTGATTTGTTCAGCAAACTTCTCATCTATGACAAAGACACGAGAATGGTTGCGGAGCCTGCCATGTCACACCCCTACTTTAGGAGTCTTGGACTTCACGCACCACGGCTACCAGCTAGTGAGTGCATTGTTATCTATGATTCTGTTACAATATAGCATGTGTTCCTGTTGTTGTGTGTTACTGTGCTTCTTAATCCATTTATTGCATGTATGTTTTAGTCGTTTCTGCATATCTTTGCACTAGAAGGCGCATAAGTGTCAAAATAGAATATTACAGAAATATTTCCCTATTTCATCGGTATTAATTGTGCATAGTACTCTCTTTGCAACAATGGGTCTTTTCACTATTGTGAAACCTCTACTGCACGGGACCCTATGTATTCCCCAGGACTGTCCTTTATTGAAGTGGGAATAACTTAGAAAGTATGTTGTTACTTTTGAACTGAGAGGGTTTATAAGCTCTTTGTGTGCGGAGGGAAGGCAAAGCTGTTTGTCAGCAGCACATTCACCACCTGTACTCATCATTACCCTCAATGCCCTTTGTAGGTGAAAGTATATTCAGTTTACCAGGTGTGAAGCTAGAGAAGGATCCCGGACTACGATCTTCTGGTATCACACACGGTAAGTTCTCTATCTTGCTCTTACCATCTTCTATGGTGTGCTTCTATGGTATGTGGGGTATGCTTCTATGGTGTGCTTCTATGGTATGTGGGGTATGGTATGTGGGGTATGGTATGTGGGGTATGCTTGTTATCGGTTGACTCCTACTACATGTATCAACGGTAATCATGAACAGCAGATTGGTTGTATTCTCATATAATTGAGGTTTTCTCTATAATATGTAAGGTGAGAGAAAATAACTCTAGGAAATAATAAGCATAGCCAAGTGAACTTTACTGTGTAGCTGTGAGTAATTGTGACTCTTTACAACATAATATCTTGAAGCTTGACTTGTTTCTTGGAAATTAAACCTTTAGATCATATTATTATAGGCGGGAAGAGACGACAAAGCATGCTGTTCTAATATGGTCTGCAGCTTGTTATACCGTTATGGAGCTAGGTAAAGTATTAGTGATTAGCCTGTATCGCATTATAACTGGAAGACGACTCCAAAACTGCATTAGATAGAAGAGCAGAACAAGCCCGATACTTAACGGTTGGAGGACGCTGTATGCTGCCGCTACTATTATTATTACTGAGACTGAGGTGTAGTCAGCTACCGCGTGACACTACTACGTGTTGATTACATTGTATGCTGTAAAGTATACTTATATAGCATACTTATAAAGTATAAATAGTACTTTTCCTAGAGCACACCTTTTCTTATGGGGTGATCATAGACAATCACAATATAATGTGTCACCTTTTGTGACATATTTACTCAATATTTTACTCTATTGACTGATATTGGAACATATTTTGTGTTTTTTCTTTTTTATATTGTGTGACTTTTTTAGAGTAGTTTGTAAAGTTGTACTACGTGTATATAATTTGTGCACCAGGATTATGGTGCTTGCCTTACAATCCATTCAGCACACTCACTCATTCTTCTATTTACTCATTGTGATATTGGGCTGCTGTGTTTAATGCCAAAGAAATGTCTTTTTGTCAGCATTCATTCATCCTGCTGTGCTGTATACAGACTCTGCAGTGCCAGCCATATTGTGACCACTTTTGATAGGACTGATTTGCTGTATTTACTGTGCTTATTCTGACAACTATTTGCTGACAAATCAAACGTGCTGACATTCTGAACATTTTTGTTCCAGCGACACCGGAAGCCAGCTAGGTAAAAAGGGGCTAATTAATTTTGACATTGGGCCAGTCAATGACATGTGCAAATATATAGTGGTAGACTTCCTAAACCAGAGTTGACATCTGATGACAGGTACATGTCAATGTGTGCATGCTTTTCATCTCTGGAGGAGTTATTGCACCTGTTGATACTTGGTAGCAGGTGCTGTTGGACTCTTGTTATTTTATTTGAATGCTAGTTCTAATCATGTGTACTTGTGTCAGGTCACCCATTGGGTGTAAAACTGGTATAATACTATTCCTTCCGAGGGATAAGACAGGCTGAACAATCAATGTAACGACTAATATTTTTGAACAATATTTGCCTTGAATGTTTATTCCACTATCATTCTTTTGTGACTCTTTTATTATACTGACTATTTATTTGAAATTGTAATAAAGCCGCTGAACACCAAAGGAGCTGTTGCACTATTTTCTTGTCAGTTGCTAACCACTGGCAGTAAGGCATCGCTGCACTCCATTATAAAGGTGAACAGGACCAACTACAACCAGACATTACTGTAGTGCTCTTTTAAATTGAGATTATAATCGTAAGATTGAGCTTGCATCCGTATATTGAAAAATGTTGCTTTGGATTGCTGGAATGTACCGCGCACGGCGTGCAATGTTCTCTCTACATAACAAACATTTGCTGTAGTGCTTTTAGTTAGTGGAGTTGCCTTTTCTTGCATCATAAATAGAAGAAAACTCCCCATATATATGCGAATAGGCAACTCCGAATTCCATAACATTATGTGAAACAATACCTTGAATGAATTTGTAAATATAAAAATCTAGGCACCTGCAATCAAAAGCATCTTACAGGAATAAAATTCACTCAAATAAAATTATATCGAACATTTTTATTGAAATGAATCCAACTTTAAATACATAATATTTAATGATAAACGGCTATTTGTACAAAAAAAATCTGTTCATAAAAATAGTTTGTATAACAAAGTAAATATAGGTAGGTGAGTGCACATGTTGTCCGAGTAGTAACATAAGGAGTAATTTCTACATGAGTGACTGACTGTGACAATGGTTAGCAGGTGGTTAATATACAGCATAGTATTTATATATATAATAGCTGTCTGCTATGTCACAAGCCATTGCACGAATACACATTATAGAAGACCCTATCTATGTACAGCCCATTACCCCGTGATGTCATTGTTGGCAGATCCGAGATGCATGATGGAGAATGTTAATTTTTGCCAATACTATATTCAGTTCAGCAAAAAATATCAGCATGCTATCTGTATATTAACTAAAAAACTTGGCCTTTGCATTAAACTTGCAGTTGAAGCCAGTGTCAATCTAAATCTACGAATTCTTTAAAATAAAAATCTAAAGTAGAGTTTTATAATATGGACAGTGATACTCTTATCAGTTTGATACTAAAGCTCTTCCTTCTCTTGGTACAGGCCTTTACTCTCCTTTCACAACCGTAAGGAATATTGTACCATCAACCAACTATGACATGACGGAATATGGACTATGTTTTAATAAAAATAGCACATTAGTTATATACACAAATTAGCTATGAATATAATTATATGTATGGGGCTAAGGTACTCGACCACACAACACCAGTATAATTATGTAGCCTATCTCCTTCTGTATCAAATAGCACAAGTCATATTCAAAACTATAGAGATTAGAGTGCAGGCTGCTGCCAGGCTGCTGCCAGGCTGCTGTCAGCACATGACCAAAGCACGCCAGCTTTGCAGCCCATAAATTAGTCCATATTAGTTGTACATATAAAAATATAAAACTAAACTATCTGGCAAGAACAACTATTATGTAAAGGGGAGAAACGGGAACCAGCACAATGACAATTACTATGTATTGTTCACTGAACTGATTAATTATGTCATCTAGGGGTGGTATGTCATACGTCTTCATCACATGGGGTAACGAATATAGAAACCTCTAATAATGACAATAGCAGTAAAGTGCGAGTAGTGCTTGCTCGGTATTGTAACATATACTGTAGCACACACTGCGGCATGCACAGTGTGTAGCATGTACCGTAGCACACTGTGCACTCAATTGTAATGTCTGTAGGTGTACCTACTGTACTGTACTCAGTGTCTGTCTGCTATATATTCTGCAGACTAATAGAGAAGAGACTCGCACCAATAGGTTTGATTATGACTTATAATGCACATGCCCACAATTTTTCCATGTATTGTTACATGTTGAGGAGAACATCTGATACTATATAATATAACTATACACCGGCACGTCATCCAGGCAGTAGCGGCAGCTGTACGCTATACTGCAGATATGACCTCCTCAATCTCATCTACAATATAACAGCACAGTGCTTATAACAGTGATCGCTAACAGTACCAATGATCACATTCAGAATACACAATATTGAAGCCTACGACACTGCAATAAGGTAAGAGCGGTGCAGTACTGTTCAGGGGTGGCAAGTTCTGCATCAACACAATTCCGAAACTCAGCCCATATACAGCAACTATTATCAAAAAAAATTCTCGAACAGTATGCGAAATGAAATGTTTCATAGGTATATCATATTATTGCAGACTTTTCTTGACTGGCTGCAAACACTGAATTTGTGTTTTGAAAATAAAATAAACGACAATACCTGGACTAACAGCCTATTAAATCTACCATGCATATTTTTGTTATTCATAGAAGCTGCTAGTTTTCATTTACTTACCTGCTGCCGAGTCAACAATTTGTATTTAGATTGGATTGTTATGTCTTACAAATTATCTCGCTTACAAAGTCCTTTTACTAAGTTTACACTCTTTGGTTACAAAGCATCTCGGTTTTAATATATTAAATCTGTAAGACTGCCTTACAGGGACTAGGGACTTGGGGACAGAGGCTAGACCTTCGAGCAATAGTGTATGGTTGGACAGGGACTCGGGGACAGAGGCTAGACCTTTCGAGCAATAGTGTATGGTTGTACAAGGACTAGCGACTTGGGGACAGAGACTAGACCTCTTGAGCAAGTGTATGGTTGTACAAGGACTCGGGACTTGGGGACGGAGACTAGACCTCTCGAGCAAGTGTATGATTGTACAAGGACTAGGGGACAGAGGCTAGATCTCTCGAACAAGTGTATGGTTGTACAGGGACTAGGGACGGAGGCTAGACCTTTCGAGCAAGTGTATGGTTGTACAGGGACTAGGGACTTGGGGACAGAGGCTAGACCTCTCGAACAAGTGTATGGTTGTACAGGGACTAGGGACTTGGGGAGAGACTAGACCTCTCGAGCAAGTGTATGGTTGTACAAGGACTAGGGACTTGGGGACAGAGACTAGACCTTTCAAGCAAGTGTATGATTGTACAAGGACTAGGGACATGGGGACAGAGGCTAGACCTCTCAAAAAGTGTATGGTTGTACAGGGACCAGGGACTTGGGGACGGAGGTTAGACCTCTCGAGCAAGTGTATGGTTGTTGGTTGAGAGTATGATTAAAGTGAGATGAAGCAAAGCATAGCATTACAGTGTGCACTCAATAACTTTGCATTGAGCATTACATCAGGAATTAGTGCATTGCAGTGATTAGTGCGTGTAAGAAGAAAGTAGTGACAATTAAAAGTGCAAAGCTAGTGAATTGTGAACTATACTGCTACTTTACTTTACTTCAGTTGCCCAAATAACATTAAGAGTTATTAGTAGATGCAATACAGATGAATCCATTCACTGGTAATGTAAACCTTTACCATATAGCGCAACAAGAAACGATCATTTTAAATGGAGCATACTTTTAATAGTTATTAATCAACGATCAAGTTGACTTCTGGAGATTCCATACAATTTCACTGATACAATAATGTACTGCTCGACTCTCCAAACTACTCCATTAAGTGAAAAAGCAATGTGTTGATAGATTATATTGTTACTACTCAACCCCAGTGTATATACATATTATACCAAAACTACACTAAAACGCAGTAAACTGTATAAATGGCATATTAGAGTAGCAGAAAGTATTAGTATACAAGATTAACTTACAAATACTGACCATCATCAGGACACGAGCCATCATCTAGATCCCTGACTAGGAACATGTCAGCTGTTGTGGGGTGAGCTGAGCGTCCTGCCGCAGCTATGTGACCGCCTGTGCTGCTGCTGCCGACCCCCATGCCCTGCTGCTGATGGTGCCGAGATAAGTAGGCCATCTGGGCAGCCAGTTGGTAGTCCGGCAGGCCTCCTTTGTTCAGGTATGCTGGACCTGGCACTGCAACCAATATCACATCAACGTTTTGAAACTACACGTAAATCAAAATAAATGCCTTTTTTTTTATTATGCTGATATCAAACCAATAACAAAAATATGATAGATATACAAAACCATCACTATATAACACACTTTCTGTTTGTGGCTGAACATTGAACATCCATTGGACACCATCAGCATAGAAACCATCACTCAGTAAGCTTTCAACTATAATTAATATACAAGAGTTCAATCCGGCTTAAACTTACCTCGAATAGCCCACAACACTGGTAGACCACAAAAAATGATACTTTCCAGGTACACTAATCATGCAGGTAAAACAAACACAAACATGATTATAATGTAAGCGGTATGGAAAAGGAAAATATTCACTGTTCATTGGCCGGCACACCATGAAACTTATAAGAATAAATAAATTTTATGACTAAAATTGAGCAAGAACCAAAGGGCATTCACATTGCATGTGCTTAGCAGCAGCAGTAAATTGTTTGCAGAGTCAATAGTCTAAAGCAGTCATGCTACATGCTAGAATACCAACTAATAACCCACTGTGACTACAAAACTGGTAGCATGGATATCAGTTGTGGCTAGTGAGCCTGGGATGAGTGAGAGTACATAGCAGAAGTGAGTCAAGAGTACATAGTAAAAGTGAGCCAAGAGTACATAGTAAAAGTGAGTCAAGAGTACATAGTAGAAGTAAGTGAGAGTAAATAGTAGGTGTGAGTGAGAGTACATAGTAGATGTGAGTGAGAGTACATAGTAGAAGTAAGTGAGAGTACATAGTAGAAGTATGTGAGAGTACATAGTAGAAGTAAGTGAGAGTACATAGTAGATGTGAGTGAGAGTACATAGTAGATGTGAGTGAGAGTAGTAGCACACGAGAGGTGACTGAAGAGATGAGTGAGGGAGGGTTACTTACTAACCATGTATTCTAGAGGTATATTTAGCTGCTGATGCTGCTGATAGATGGTTAGCATGCCCTGCTACTCCACTGTTGCCGCCGTTATTAGATGTTAGTAGACAGGCTGGGCTGGGTTGCTGTGAGGATGTGGAGCCACTTGACTGGCTCTGACTGTCATACATGCTATGATGTCCGGAGTCATAATCAGTCTGCATGCCACTGCCACTGTAACTTCTATGGCCTGAAGCCAAGTCACTAACATACTTGCTATGGCTCCCGGTAGATGACCTTGAGGATGTGCTGAGTTTACGCAGAGGTCCTCCAGAGCGCATGTTACCCAGTACACTAGATGATTCTGAAGTTAGATCTACAGCTTTGAGAGCTCCTTGTAAGGACTGGTGTGGCTGTGTGGGAGTTACATGAGCTCCAGCCCCCGTCCCACCTTTGTGTAACAGCGTCGGACTGGTTAGTTTATCCTGTACACAACAAGTGCATAAGTAAGTACCCCAACAAGTAGTAAACACAATTGTGTGATCAATCAACAGTATGAACAGAATGAATAGGGCCCAGTAATGCACCCAGGATACAGATGGTCAACAGCTTGCAACCTACTAACCTGGTACATAAATACTATAAACCATATGACTATAAATTGGAAGATGAAATGGTTGCTTACACCAAATGGTAGCCTGGGTTACACCAAATGATAGTCGACATGTTATAGTATTTGAATATCAAACGAGTAAGATTTATGAAATTGTCTGTTTTCCATTGTTATTCTGTGAGCAATTGAGGCTAATCAACATCAGTAAATATATATATAAAATTGTATAGTAATGGGCCTTGAATATAGTGACGAATCATTATTGTTGATTTGGCAAATGTTATCGGTTTTGAAAACATTTGCTAGTATATGTTCAGATGTGCAAGGCATAGCTTTCATATCATATAACGAAAGTACCAAATTCCGTACCAAATTCCGCTAGATTAAAAGATATACCACATTAGAGATCCTTATATGCTACTTGGAGAAGTCATTGGGGAAAAGGCAAATCAGAAGACACACAACAGTAGAGATCATGGCGCACTACAGAGAGAGCTCATTGGTAAAACAGTCACACCAGAAGATGTACTACGGAGTTGATTATAGCAAGTTGAAACAAATGCATATTATTGAGGGGAAATATTCAGTTTACCGATGATTAGTAAATTGTAGAGATTCAATTGAAAGATTGTTGTGTAATTGTGTGTAATAGAGCCACATTGCTATATTGAAATGTTAAGCTAACACCGCTCACAACAAGTAACAGCATGCTTTCTTAGTAAAGTGTTTGCTTCAATGCTAAGATGCAAAGTAATGAAGAATATAGAAACATTAGTGGTTGCACATTTACAACAGCAAAATGCGTGTTAATTGATAGGGAAACACTTTTTTCAAACTGAAACGAGCAGACTGAAAAATGTGATTACTGTCGACTAAAACATATATTATGAGACACATACAGATAGACATTTTGAAGTTGATCAAACTGAGGGAAATCCAAAACTACTGAGTTGAGTCCATGTGACAGTCCATGTGACAGTCCATGGAATACAGATTGTAAGCACAGTTAACGTATGTAATCAGCAGTAATCAGTGATCAGCATATCTATATAACAGGTAGATGCAGCTAATCTCCAGCTAATTTAGCTTTATGCCAACAGTCAGCAGAGAACACAGTCTATACATTAACATTGGAGATCACTAATAGGAAAGAACAACTCACCCGTCTTAGACCACGCTAATCAGAAAAAAAATGTGCTATAATTATTATATGTTCTTTTAAAGGGCGAAAATAAATATCTCATGCTGTAAATATTCTTAGGAAAGGCCTACTACACTCTTCTTAGCAAGCGTAAATGGCACCCTCCATAATTCAGTAGCGACCGGTATTATGTGTCAACAAATTTCAATAAATCGCCTTCACATAATTATGTTGAATTTACTGTGAAAATTTTACAGTTGATTAATATAAACTGGCAATATTTTCATCCTCCCCATCATGTTTTTATCCCATCACCGATTTTCACAACACGACAGGAGCCCAAATCTATCCCAACCTGGTTTTAGTGTGTATATTATGTAACCACTGGGCAAATAAGTAATTTAGAGGTAGCGAGAGGCCCAATGCAGGCTACAATGCCCGAGTATGACTGTGTGGTGTCTCACCTGAGTTCCCCCGGGTTTAGCTGAGTTCACGGTCCTAGACTTCTCTGATAAGGCTAGCATTCTATTTATATTCACTCCTTCAGCACCAAACTTGGGGCCACTCCCAAGAGGGCCCCCATCTGCCATAGACGGGGACGACGACGGCTCATTCTTATTTTTACCTTCACAGGATAAAGACATCTCGTTGAGTTGATCTTCATCTTCTGTAAGCAAACAAACAATAGATATCGACATTAAAAAACTGTCAATGCTTTCATTTTCCATCATTGATGATTTTCTAAAGC
>JAOQGN010001346.1:0-13760 GCA_027564295.1 Himantozoum antarcticum
TCACGCGTCAAACCATAGCACGAGCCCTCCCCGCCGAAACAGAAAGAACAAATACGCAACGTCCACCCCCCCCCCCCCCCCCCCCCCCCCTTCAATCTAGATCCAGGTGAGCTACTACTCGACCATTTCTTGGACGATTTAATAATGGATAGTCCAAAGAAGGACGAAAACCTCATTGACACTAACAACAGTTTAATACTATGTATAATTATAATAATAATATGGTCCCAGATGATGACCTGCTACTCACCCCTCTTACTCACCCCAATTGTAGCACAGTAACAGTGACTAATCTACCTCCCCCTATTTGTACTGGATAACACCATGTTCATTAGTCACATGTTGTGCATTGCACCAAGTTCCTCAGGCCCTATGAATTCTGTGTTCACCCAGATTAAAGTAGTTGTCAATAAAGCACAACGTTACCTAACAGAGACATTGACCCTGAGGGACTTGTGGAGGTTATCCATTAGTTCCAGTTCAGATAGTTTTCTGGCTTCATTGGACTTCGAAGGCATCGATTAAGGAGATATAATATTAATTGATTCCACCCCAATAGTGGCTCAACTCAAGGTCAGCCCTTATGTTCCTATGAAAGAGATGCCCCGAGGTCCCACCACCAAACCTGTGCTAAGCAATAATGATAGCGCTAACCGTCTAGTGTAACCATGGACCTAGAACTGGACTCGTCCAACCACGAGTTAAATGATGAGGCCATGGGGATTCTTCCCCCTTTCCCCAAAGGTCTGTGAACCTGTTGCGCCATCCCAGAGGTATGCCAATCTGCCGCCCCCACCTCAGAGGTCTGTGAACCTAACTTCCCTCTCCCACTGACCTGTAAGCTGGTTGCACCTTAGGCTGTCCTTGAGGAAGGTGAAATCCCCCCTAATTCCTGTTTACCTCTTACCCCTCCCCTGTTCCCTCCCCCTCACTCAGTGATTTCCAGACCCACTCCCTCTCCCCCATAGAGTGAGTCACTGCCCCTCCAATGAGGGAGTGAAGAGTGGGGCTTCTTAGAGTCACTCCCCTGGTTGCTCCACCAAGAGCACCTCCAGCCAGATGTGGGTTGGTGTGGACACCACTGAGTCCCTACTCCACCATCTTCACTGAGGCCCTACTCCACAATCTTGCAGGCCCCGTAAGACCCTGTGCTGCCACTGTGAGCATAAGTCTCTCAATTACAAGAGGGCTATTGTCCACAGCAAGCTGCACTGGGTGCAGTATTTTTGTGGGTGCCAATACAATCAAGGTTTAGGGATCAGCTGTGCAAGCATCAGTTTCAAGATTATATGACAGCACATAGTCTCAGGCCAGATAGAATGCACGCATAGCACGGGAACCTACTAGCACAGACCCCCAAACCAAAGCAGAACTCTGAAAAAGGAGTGTAGTTCTCTCTCCCCTAGTGGGCTCAATCCACAAACAGTAGGAAGCCCCCTGGTGTACATAGGACCCCTCTAATAGAACGGCTAGGATCCGCGTCACCTCCCCCCCCCCCCACTTGATCAGTCTACCATCTTCCCCAGGCTGTTTAGTCCAAGCTCCAAAAGCTCACAGCCACAATCTGTAGGGAGTTGTGTGGAATTGTGCTCTCCCGGCCACTGGCAGGAGTTGTCATCTATCTAGAGATGGAAAAAATATGAAAATCGCAATATCTGGGAAAATGCGAGAAAGTCGCCATCTTATGCTATTATTTCTAGAGTGCAACTCGCGAGAAATTTGAGTGTCTCAAAATTCCAAAATAAAAATGTCTAACCTAAATCAGCCCCTCCCCCTTCAATCTAGATCCAGGTGAGCTACCGCTCGACCATTTCTTGGTCGATTTAGTAATGGATAGTCAAAGAAAGACGAAAACGTGATTGACACCAACAACAATTTAATACTATGTATGATTATAATAATAATATGGTCCCAGATGATGACCTGCTACTCACACCTCCTACTCACCCCAACTGTAGCACAGTAACAGTGACTAATCTACGTCCCCCTATTTGTACTGGATAGCACCATGTTCATTAGTCACATGTGGTGCCCTGCACCAAGTTCATCAGGCACTATGAATTCTGTGTTCACCCAGATTAAAGAAGTTGACAATAAAGCACAACTTTTCCTAACAGAGACATTGGCCCTGAGGGACTTGTAGAGGCTATTCATTAGTTCCAGTTCAGATAGTTCTCTGGCTTCATTGGAGTTCGGGGCATCAATGATGGAGATATGATATTAATTGATTCCACCCCAATAGTGGCTCAACTCAAGATCAGCCCTAATGTTCCCATGAAAGCGAAGCCCCGAGGTCCCACCACCAAAACTCTGCTAAGTAATAATGATAGCGCTAAACCTGCTATTGTAGCTGTGGGCCTAGAACTGAACCCGTCCAACCACGAGTTCAATGACGAGGCCATGGGAATTCTTCCCCCTTTCCCCGAGGTCTGTGAACCTACTGTTCCTTCCCAGAGGTATGCAAATTTCCTGCCCCCACCTCAGAGGTCTGTAAACCTAACTTCCCTCTCCCACTGCCCTGTAACCTGGTTGGGCCTGATGCTATCCTTGAGGAAGGTGAAATCCCCCTCCTCCCTGTCTACCACTGCCCCCTCCCCTGTTCCCCCTCACTCAGTGATTTCCAGACCCACTCCCCCATAGAGCGAGTCACTGCCCCTCCAATGAGGGAGTGAAGAGTGGGGCTCCTTAGAGTCACTCCCCTGCCTGCCCCACCAAGAACAGCCCCACCCAGAAGTGGTTTGGTGTGGACATCACTGAGGTCCTACTCCACAATATTACAGGACACCATAAGACCCTGCGCTGCTACTGTGGGCATAAGTCTCTCAATCACAAGAGGGCTATTGTCCACAGCAAGCGGTACGGTATTTTTGTGGGTGCAAATTTCAATGAAGGTCTAGGGATCAGCTGTATTTAAGCATCAGTACGATGGTAAGGGAGGGTGTCCCCTTACAGGCGAAGGAATGAGCCAGGTGGTGTATGGGGTGGATGGAAGTAGCTATCCCCACCTGCTTCGGTCCCTGGGGAGGGATGGGCCAGGGAGGGGCGTCCTGAATTTATCCCCGAGAGCCCTCCCTTGGATGCCCCAGAAAAGATTAGGGTTGCTGCTTTTGCAGCTGAGCCCATGGACCTTGAGATCCCCAACACCCCCAGCCTCCCTTCAGAAGTGACCCTACGCGTCCCTCCATCCTTCGCCCATTGCCACAAGGTCCCAGATTCCAGAGACTTCCCCATCTTCCTCTACATCCCCTCCCCCCTCTATGGCCCCTGTTCCCTTGATGAAATCGGTGCTGAGGCCGCCCCTGGACTAGCACAAGCTGTTGGGCCATGGGATGGACCCTCCTCCAACCTGAAGCCAGATGTGGATCTACCCTGCTCCACCTCCGGCTGAGGTGGATGACTCCAAGCCCCAAACCCAGTGAAGCTACCCTCCACTTCCGAGCCCAGGGGAGGACCAGTTCCCCGAATTGAACTAGTAGCCAACCCACCCTTTAAATAGACCTCTACCCTCCCCTCCTGCACCCTCCCCAAGGCTCTTCCATCTATTGACCCTGGTCAGCAATCCGAGTCAGTAGACACCCCTGTCCCCACGGTGGCCCCTGTTCCCTTGATGGAATTGGTGCTGAGGCCATCTCAGGACTAGCACAATCTGCTGGGCCATGGGATGGCCCCTCCTCCAACCTGGAGCCGGAGGTGGAGCTACCCTGCTACACCTCCGACTGAGGTGCAGGGCTCCAACCCACCCTGTGAACAGACCTCTACCCTCCCTTCCTGCCCCCTCCCTTCTTGCCCCCTCCCTAAGGCTCTTTCATCTACTAACCCTGGTCAGCAATCCGAGTCGGCAGACACCCCTGCCCCCAAGCACGAGAGTGAAAACTCAGGAATATACTCATCCTTCTGCCAACTTCAGCACCAGAGTCACATCCCCTCTCGCTGGTAGCCCTACCCTGCTGCCCACAAGCAGTCTGTCCCCTGACCAGCCCCTTCTACTCACCTCTTGACTGCTAACAGGGAAGAAGCAGGTTTCCAGCTGAAGGTGTAGACAGCCCAACTACATGACCGGGCTTTATCACTGGAACGGCTATCTTAGGACGTGCCCACCCCTTGCATTATACAAAGAGCATACACCTGTTAGTGGGCAACACTTTTCATTAGACCATTGTAGGGGACCTAGGCAGCCATCCTAGGACACGCCCACCACTTTTATTATGCATGTATAAAGAGCTTGCAGCTCTTAGTGGGCAACGCTTTTCATTAAACCATTGTAAGGACAGCTTTCCCTTTTTAATCTATTGGAACTTTAAAGATATATTCTTGTTACATTGTTCATCACTGTGTCATGCTGTAATGTGAGTACTGGCCCTCCCCTTCTACCAGATAATGGACTTTCCCCTCCCATCCCTGGTCCACCCATGGCCGGCCAGGGACGGTATTACACCAACAGTGATAGCTTGCTTGTAGCATGCCTGGGCTCCATGATAGTTCGCCCCCACTCAAGGCAAATAGGACAGACCATTGCACTATTATACACCTTATTTTCAACTAGCGGTGACCACACTCGTATTACCACTGGTCAGGTCACAGCAGGACTGTTCTGGTGCATAAAGGGTGGGGAGAGAGTGTTTCAAACAGTGAGTGGCAAATCCCTCTGACAGGGGTCTATTCCGAAGAGTTTTTTGGGTTTTTAGATTCAAAATTCTGATATCTGAGAGATGGTTCACCTTTTATTTGATGTAGTTAAGTGATTTCATTGCCAACCATATTACTAGTAGTAAAACTACTTGCCCAGTGACAATTAGTTTTTTGCGGGTACTATGTGTTGGCAATGAGGTGCAAACCGCGGAAGTCCCAGGGGTCATGAGGATCCCTCCCTGCGGGGTGGCTCTTTGAACACTCTCTTGCCGTACAGGTCAGGTGGTCTCTCCAGAATTTTACAAAATAGAGTGAAAATATGCAATTTCTTTGTTTGAGCAAGATAGAAAGACAAAGTTACTAAATCGCAAGTCCTTGGAAACCATATCAAAGGCTATAGTGAGTTGTAGACAACAAATATTTGGGAAATCGAAAACTGTGCAAGTTTTCTTTTGTGTTTGTGCTGCCTCTATGGCATGCAGGTTGGCTTAATTCATTACAGAGTACTTTCTAGAGGACTGCCCAGGTACCACTGCAGAGTCCACTACTCAGTAAAGGTGTATAAAGCATTCAAACTTGCAGGATGAAAAAATGGTTTCGCAAACCTAGAAAATCTTTGATCTCAGGAATAATGCAAAGAGCAGAGTTTTTTTGGGTGAAGATCATATTAAACAGTTGAAACTTTTTTCACTACTAAGATAGTGCCTATACACTGTTGAAATGTGTATAGACTGTGATTTGAAGTGCCTGTACAGTGTATAGGTGCGTATAAGTCCACTAACACCACTGGTACTGCACAAATATAATAGATCTACAATAGTAATAATATAGTCACAACATTATAAAGATTGCCCAAGAATATTAATGGTTATTTTGTATAAGTTCTATATTATTTAATATTTATAGTCGTATTTTCTTATCCACAGGTCTGAAGTAACTCAATCTGCTTCAGCCGTTGCACCAGTGGATACCTGGCCTATCATTGCACCACCTCTCATGTAAGTGACATCACAATCATAGCAAGTAGGTGATATCAACTACCATGTAAGTGACATCACATATCAAGTACATGTAGGTGATGCCACATATCAAGTAGGTTACACTACATAGCAAGTAAGTGACATCACATAGCAAGTAGGTGACATCACATAGCAAGTAGGTGACAATACCTAGCAAGTAGGTGACATCAACTGGCTAGTCAGTGACCGCACATAGCAAGTGTAGGCGACGCCACCTCTCATGTAAGTGGTAAGTGACGCCACATAGCAAGGAAGTGACAGCACATAGCAACTAGGCGACGCCACCTAAAGTAACTGACACCACATAGCAAGAAGTGACACCACATAGCAAGTACATGCAAGTGACACCACATAGCAAGAAGTGACACCACATACCAAGACAGAGACATCACATGGCAAGTATGTGACATCTACTAGCAAATATGTGGCATCAACTTGCAAGTATGTAACATTACGTAAGTGCCATGCACCATCAATTTGCACCTTACACCAATTTACAAGTAAGCGACATCATCTAGCAGGTAAGTGACATTTCCCATTGTGGAAAAGAACGCTGCCATCTTTTCCAGTGAGATGCAGGCATATTCATTGAAACTTATGCCAAGAGGAGCTGCAGTGTGGTAAATCTCTAATAATAGCGCAGGTCCGTGATTGTTGTGACGATTAGATCATAGTGTCAAGGGAGAACACTGCCATCCTGGCTAATGTCTGTTTTGTCAAATATGAGGATCATCAGCTTGTTCATTTTATTATAATTATTGTGTTCTGTACACAGAAACTCCCATTACCACCTCACTAATATTTTTGCTTTGTAAATTGTAGGTTTAGAGATACTAATCCAGAATCCCGACCAGAGTGTGATGAGTAAGCATTCATATATGTATCTGTATCAGCATATAATATATATCAGTATATGTATCGGTATATGTATCAGCATATATATACTAGTATATGGATCAGTATATGTATCGGTATATGTATATGTATCGGTATATGTATGAATATATTTATCAGTGCATGTATCAGTATATTTACTTGAATATTTATTCAAGTAACCAAGTCTGGTAGGATGTTGAGGTTGAAAGTTTGAAGATCTCCGAAGTGTGCTTAATGATCGGGCAGTAATAAGTTACTTCCACGGTTTAGAATTTACTGTCCGACGGGTTCATGAGGCGGTGTATGTGCAAACTAATTATTATTTTAATATTATTATAATCCGACAGTGCTGACTGGTTTATGAACTGAACCTCATCTCCAGAAATAAATTCATCAAGTTAGTGCTATTGATAATAATCACTTTGTCTACCACTGCTAGTTATGTTGTTCCTCAATTAGAGGAACCACCTTGGCTTGAGAACAGAGTAACTAGGTGACACCTAGGTTGTTCCTCATTAGAGGAACCACCTTGGTTTGAGAACAGAGTAACTAGGTGACACCTAGGTTGTTCCTCATTAGAGGAACCACCTTGGCTTGAGAACAGAGTAACTCGGTCGGGATAATGTCTCTTCTTACCTAATATGAGGATCATCAGCATTGTTATTCCATGTTCATATTATTGTGTTCCAGAGGTGTTGACTTTGGGTGAAATAGTGACTCAAGTAACATATCTTTGACTTGACTTGCATTATAATATAATTTGACTTGAATTGGGACCTGCTCCTTATGACTTGCACTTGCCTATGTATTGACTTGAATTACATTCATGTCCGTTATTGACTTGCCAGTTTGATGCTGCATATTCAGTTTTTACCATTCTAGAGGAATATATTATTGTAAAAACTTAAACAGAAAATAACGGAGATTCAGTATGTATATAGTAAATGCCATTGTCTTTGATCTGCAAAGCGATTTTAGCACTCGCTTGGCTTGAATTGCTATCAAAAATTAGGTTGCTATGACTTGATTTTCTTGACATGGATTAAATTTTAAAATGCTTGATTTGCTTTCGACTTGCTGGGGTTTGACTCGAAGCTACTTGTGATTTGACGAAACATGACTTATGAAAACCTCTGTTGTGTTCTGTACACATACAGTCCCCTCACTCACTCCCTCACTAATATTTCTACTTTGCTATAAATTGTAGTTTTGGAAATGCCATTCTGGAAATCTGGAGTTCTGGAAATCACCCAAAGCAGGAGTGCAGGGAGAGTGATACGTAAGTATCAATACAATTACATATATGTATATGCATATGCAGCAGTATAGGTATGCATCGGTATACGTATATACATGTTGTATTTGCCTGTATGGTATCGTAGAGATGTTGTTACATTTATATTCATATTGTTTGTAACTAACTAAAATGTGACTGGTCAGCCTAAACATAGTGAATAAAGCTATAGTTTTCACATTTGAACATTCAACTGAAGTCCTCGATTCGGCATCTGTCCCACAGTTGATCTTCAATCCCGAGGTGAATCATGTAGCCTCGAATAATTATAGTCTCTTTATAGACATAACATCTTTCCTCTCCCGGAAGAAGGTTTGAATAGCACGGATGAAGACAACTTGTTTTTTCAATACCATCGGTGTGGCAACGGTGAGCTGTATAGCTTCCATCTCAGGTCACAATCGTGGGTGCGAGATGGTAATTGTCCTTTGCCAGAATGCTTACTTCGTCTGATTGATGTCGAGAATCATTACTTTGGGCCACTGTGGCACTTCCTGTGCAGTCTTCTGCAACAGTGTCTTTGTGGTAGATGATGGTAGACAGTGATGTTTGACGGCTGTGCCTCTCGGGACTCTGCCATGGGTCTTGCTCTGTCCTGATACGTGTTGTCCTATCAGGACGAAGATGTACTCTGTTATGTCGCACTACATTGTTCCCGTTCTCGATTAAGTATGACCTTGGGTGAAGAATGATGATTCATGATCATTCCTGGTGACCAATGATTGTTGTGAACCAATGATTTGGGATAGTGGGGACTGGATGTCATAGTTTCACAGCTCCATTGACTTGAGAAGTCATGTATTTGTTCACTATTGAATGGCATATTGTGAGCCATAATCACCAATGGAACATCATGGACAGCAACATTGACTTTAGCGTCATGACCACACTTTGTGCGGTTTTCCTCTGCATCAGTCATACCCCAGGAAAGTGTGAATAACAGTCAACTGCTACTATGTATGTATCTATTCTTTTTTGTCTCATAGAAGATAAATGCGTTGTTGTGATATTACAGTTCAACTAGATAACTATACCCTTTGAACTTTATTATGTCCATTGCCAGCTAATTCCATGGGAGAGCTGGTAGGTCATATGGTTGTCATGGTTCCGCACGCCCAGTTTGTCGACAGGCTCCAGTATGAATTCTATGGGTTTTAACTTTTCTTCATCCGGCTTCAGGTCTGCGGTGGACACAATGTGTCCCAGGTGGTCGACTTCAGTCCTGTTGTGTTGCGTTTTGTCACAATTGAATCCTACATTGAATTCTATGGTTGAATCCTACGCCTCTCTGCAGTAGTTTTCTCAGATTTGTCTCAATGTCTCATATCAAGTATGGTAAAGTGCTTCATGCCGTTGAATCTAAAGGCTATGTTTTCCATCGTTGTGATGTGGTGGTGCTACATCATCTCTCCTTATAGCCTTGTTAAGGTCTCTAGGGTCTAGACAGATTCTAACAGCTCTGTTTTTCTTTTCAACGACCACCCATACTACTGATCCAACCAGTGGGCTGGTCAGTCTTCTATATTATGTTTTCTTTCTCCATTGAGTCTAGCTCTTATTTGACTTTGCCCATAATGGTTATGGGAGCTCTCCGAGCGTGATGAATGACTTGTCTAACAGCAGGATCTACCTGTGTATCTCATGTTTCTTTTCTAAACATCCAACAACCTGAAACACATTGGGGAACTCCTCAAGAATGGAAGATGTAACCCGATTTACTAGTTGTACTAAATACCAAGCTGGATACAGGACACCAGTCTTGAGGAGATGTAACCCGATTTACTAGTTGTACTAAATGCCAAACTGGATACAGGACACCAGTCTGAGAAGATGTAACCGGATTTACTAGTTGTACTAAATACCAAACTGGATACAGGACACCAGTCTGAGAATGGCAGGGGTTACAGGACTGGTACCCCAGTCCTGTACTAAACTAGATACAGGACACCAGTCTGTGAACGGGGCAAGGTTGTCATTGACAACTTCAAAACTAGTTTATCTGGTTTTTTGCTTCTACTGGAAGAAGTGCTTTGCCTACAATGTCAATCACAGAATGACCATAGCCAAGAAGCTGTTTCTTGGTGGGAAGAAGCTTTGCTTGCAGAGCATAGTCAATGCTCTGAGCATTGACTATGTTTAGAGGAATAATATTTCCTTCGGCACCAGTGTGTATCTTGAAATTATCCATTTTGGCTCTCATGTCCAACTTAGCCATCATAGGCATGGTCCAGATTTTACCAGTGTTTCCTGCTCCTATGGTTCCAATGAAAAGACTGATTGCCTGGTTTTCTTCAGCTGCCACTTACTGTACATTTTTGGATATACACTTAGCAAAATGGTTTCTTCCACCACATTTACAGTAGGCTTTTCCCTTAAGCGGGACATTTCCCCTTCACATGTTCATAGCCACAAGTTTTGCAATTGAACTTCTGTTTGCTAGTCACATCTGTTGAAGCACTTTCTGGGCTGCCTACAGCAGCAATAGTGCGGTCACCTATAGCCATCTTATGTGGCTCTTATATCATCCATGGCACAATTGAGGTTTATATCCTTGTCCCTTAGCAGTCGTTCCTTCAGCTTGGAATCTGCGACCCCAAATCCCCCCTAGTTAACAACATCATCTCTTTCAACTCCCCAAATTCACATTTCGAATCATGGGTCTTGAAATGCTTGACAATAGAATCGATGGGTCTACCATCAGTTTGAGATAGAGACCAGAAAACAAACCAGTCATAGAGAGTGTTTCTCTTTGGGTCGCAGTAGGCTTCAAATTTTGCCATCATATCAGGAAGTTTGTGGTTGTTTTCACCATTTGCAAATTCAAATTGCCCGTATATCTCATATGCTCCCTCACCTGCTGAGTGAAGAACTGTGGCTACCTGTCGCTGACATACAGTGGTAATAGCAGCTGGGAATACCACTTGCTCTTTATCAGATTCTGCAATCAAATTGGGCTGTGAGGTAGTTTACAAATGCTCTCCTCCTGCCCGTTCTCCAGTTGTTTGACACATTCACCTCAAATACCTATTCCTCGGCGGCTTCAGTCCCAGCGAATGCATGACACAACAGACAGTATGTCAATCCAACCTCACAGTGAATCTACAAGAAGCACACAAAATATTCTATGTAAACGCAGGAGGTAATTAATAATCAGACTCATCTTGCACACTGTCAATATCCTTACTGTGTTGCGTTGTAAGTTGATATCTAGTAGTTTTATGAAATTAAAATGGCTTAAAATTGTTATTCTAAAAAAATTATTTCTACCAAAATGGATAAATATTACACAATAGTGGACTTCCCGTGCTGCGTGAAAGGCCATGAAAGTGTACATTATTATAAACATTGTTTAAGCGTTACATTGTAACCGTTGGATTAACCTCCTTAGAAATCAGTTGAGCGATTTTTACCAGATTTTTGGCAACTAGATTTGAGAACTTGGAATGATTATGATACTTAGAATAGACTGTAAAATAAGTTATGTATGTGAGCCGGGTTTGGGTTGCATTACTATTTTAACGAGATAATGACTTGCATTAGTCATTAAATTACTATTCACTAAATTAATGACTAATGACTTTTGTGACCTGGCTGGCCGCAAAAGGACCTGGCCATTAATTTAATGACCTCATTTATGCAATATTTATAATCTTAGCAATGACCAATTTAATGATAGTGAAGATTTCTCTTAACAGCGATGACCAATTTAATGACCTATTCAAGTTTGATGACTGACGATAATTCAATGACGTCGGTAATGATGATTTCTCTTGCCAGTAATGACCAATTTAATGACCTATTCAAGTTTGATGACTGGCAATAATTTAATGACCTCGGTAATGAAGATTTCTTTTGGGCAGTAATGACCAATTTAATGACTAAAGTCGTGCTTTAATGCAATTTAATGGAAATGGTGCTTTAATGCAATTACAGAGTCACTGATTATGTTACTTGCATTTTAAATGACTCGATTAAAAATGGTTAATTTGGGGTTTGTGATGACAAACGTCATATAAAAAAATAAAAAGTTTTCATAATTGGACAGCGGAGATTGATGAACTGGATATATGCAAATCAACTATTACTATCATTGAGTTGGAGATTGGCTTTTAGTGAAATATGGAATATGAATGGCAGCCTAGGGTTGGATCGCATTACTAATTTAATGTGATAATGACTTGCATTCGTCATTAAATTACTAATGACCAATTTAATGACTAATGACTTTCATTAAGTGGAGATTTGTTTAATGACCTGATTAAAGCAATATTATAACATTGTATATTATTGCATATTATTATAATAATGACCAATTTAATGACCAAAGCAAGTTCGATGACTGGATATAATTTAAAGAGCTTGGTAATGAAGATGTATCTTGGACAGTAATGACCAATTTAATGACTCATGACCTTTGCTGAGTATGCTATAATTTAATGACCCAACTAACTGCAAATTGTTATGTGGCACTAATTACCAATTTAATGACAGAGGAAAGTGTAATCACTGGTAGTAATTTAATGACCATGTTAATGAAGACTTTTCACTACGTGGGCAAGGACTCCACAGAAGAGACAAATATTCTATTTAGAACAAATTCGAAGTGATAAGAGGTTTTAATCAATTTAAAACATTTATTCAATAAGGAGGAATGGTAAAGGAATATTGCTTACTGCTATAGGAGGTAAAATAACTCTGAACTCTATCAGCTGAGACATTGACCTATTAATATATAAAAGGGCCACATCCGAGTCGCCACATCCGAGTCGCCACAGCCGAGTCGCCACAGCCGAGTCGCCACAGCCGAGTCGCCACAGCCGAGTCGCCACAGCCGAGTCACCCCTTTCGTTCGACCCAGGTCATGTCAGCCCCTCAACCTTAAAACTGGTTGAGTGGGAACTCCCCGATGTTTGAGCATTTCCAAAAACGATCAATTACAATACTGTAAAGTGAGAAATTATAAATGTACAACCAGATTTCAAGTAATTGTTTTTGAAGTTATGATCTATTCTTCCCCTCTTGGGCTGGGGGAGAATTTGCATTATTTAAGCATTAGATGCATGAAGTCCCCCAGAAGTTATACAATCGGTCTCTGGCTTTGGAGGCTTCATCACGACAGAGTTTTCGGAGATTTGTTATACACGGATATTTTATGCCATGCATAGTTTGAAGAGGTAAATTGCATGTGTTATTTATCTCATAATCAGTTTTGTATTTATGTTTTTTATTATGATTAGCCAGGTCTTATTATAGTATTTGTGGCTCATAATTGTTTTATCTATACACAGGCTTGGAGCAATTCTCAAGTATCCTTCCATTCCACCTCCACCATATACACTGGTGGACACCAATGCTCCACTAGCTCCACCTAGCAAGTAAGTAACATTAGCTAGCAAATATATGTAGGTGATATCATATATTGCAGGTAGGTGACATCAATTAGTGAGTAAGTGGCATCACCTAGCGGGCGACTGCAGGGACGTGTTTATATAAAAGTCACAGCACAATTACATGTCATATATGGCTCCATCTTGTAGAGAATATTTTGGGTTTCTAATGGTGAAAACCCCACTTTGCTGACTTGATTAGAACTCTCTCTATAAACATTTTAGTGATACAACCACTAAATTCCAATTTTCAAGTGTTTTTGGCAGTGGAATTTTGTTTGTAAAATTATGATGTTGAGGGGGAAAATCGAAAATCTAGGGTGTAAAGTTCTGAAAATGTGAGTGTCAATTTTTTGGTGCCATATATGCCTTTGGGTGACTGACATCAGCTAGTATTTTGGTGGTGGGGGTGGATACCACCCAATTCTGTCTTCACAATTGTCATACTTAGGAATCAATTCTTCATACAAGGTAGTTCACTTCGTCACAAAAGCCCAGTACCCCCAACCCACCCACACCCCCCCCCCCAGCCACCCCCACCAAACAAAACCCCCC
>JAOQGN010001457.1:0-13759 GCA_027564295.1 Himantozoum antarcticum
TTATTACATGTTTATACACTCATTAAGAAGTGAACTGATTTATTTATATTTTTAGCAATTCAGCTCTCTCAATTTTTTATGTTGTGTAACAAAGATCAATTATGGATTTTTTATGTCATTTAAAAATCTTTGATCAGAAATAAAGCCTGATATATATTATATAGGAGTTGTGCTCTACCACAAGATGATGTGACCATAACTCCAATATGTAAATACTTGCACAGTAGAGTTTGGTATAATATGCAACCATACTAATTGTTACTAGTCTTTGTTAGGAACCAGGTGAAGGTAATTTATATTGATAATTTACAATACAAAAGAAGCATTTGTTGACCTAATAATTTACAACGATACTGCAAGTTAACGAATAATGTGAAACACAACAACAAACATTCCTGAGAAAATTAAAAATGTGTAGCACACAGACACAGTTCTGACTACCACACACCTACATGTATTGAGGGAGGTGGGAGGAAAGGAAAATAAACTTCAGTGGTTACGTGAAATTTTTAGACATGGTGCTTAATACGGGTTGGAGTTGTCAGACATTGCCGGGAATACATGTTTTGTGGCACAAAAAGGGGGTCGTCACATTAAAACGCTGATGATTAGAGGGAATTTGATAGTCAGCAAAGACAACTCCTAATTTCAGGATAAAATAACCTCAATTTTATTTTCCTTTGTAAGGCCATTCAGAACTATTTTTATTTATTTGCGAGTCACATTAGTTAACCAAATACTTGAAAAGTGCAATACAATTATTTTTGTTATCCTGACAACTGTTGAGAGTTGGTATGCCCCTATAGGAGGGAGGACAACCAACACGTCATTGAAAGCATCCAATAGTCTGCCATGACGGATCCGAGTATGCCCGAGGGGGACGACTAATATGTCATTGTAGTATCCATAATAATCCATCTCTGATATTTATTTATTTGTGGTCACATTAGTTAATAAAATACTTGAAAAGTCCAATAAAATTATTTATATTATTTTTACTGTTTTAGATCATCTATAGGTAATGAGAAAACCTCTGCAAAAACCTGCCGTACGAGTTACGTTTTTTCCGTGTTTTGAGTTCAGTTTTGAGGCTCAAAGCACCTTTAGCTTTGGCTCTTGGCAATCTTATTTTAGCCATTTAGTTGGATCAGAACGTGGACTTTCCAACAAATTATCATGTGTAGCTCAGGTCTCAAGGCTACGACTTGAATGGTCATAGAATGATTGCTAAAGTTCACCAGGTATTAATTTGGTTAACCGAGTGTCATAAGGTCTGAATTCTGGCCTTATAACAAGATTTATTATGTGAGGATTTATATTCAACAGTATTTGTATGCAAGTGAAAGCTATTATTGATATTCAACAGTATTTGTAGGCAAGTGAAAGCTATTATTGATATTCAACAGTATTTGTAGGCAAGTGAAAGCTATTATTTATAGATAGTGAGCATTACAATTTTATTGGTTTTTTGAGAAATCTATTGAGTCATTCATCAGCCGTACGAGACATGGGATATTGAATACTCACATCTGATTGGCTGATTTCACAACTTCATTCTCCCACCCACCTCCCCACTCCCTCCCACATCACTGATGAATAGGATAATAGAATGTTTACTGGATACATGTATTATTTATTTACAACAGTTGTGGTAAATCTACTAAATGTCAGCGGATTAATAGCGGACAAGAAAGTCAGTACACTGACAAATAGTGTATCTGTTACTATGAATATGACATCAGTAACAAGGAAAGGTGAAAAATAACGTACCAGGTCGGAAGTGTTTTCAGAGGTAGAGCTTGTGTGTTTCGTCTCTTGAGCTTTTTTCTTGAGATCTTTTTTCTTAATCAATGATTTGCTAGAAGTAGATAATAAGATCTCTATGCTATCATAATGATTAGATGAGGAAGTATAGAGTGTTACAGATATCTTATATTTTACTGAGATATCTTATATTTTACTGAAATATCTGATGGGTCGTTTAAACAATCGCCTAGGTGATAAGAAGCGCATAAGATAAGCACTAAATACCATTGATCTAAGTAGTAATATAAATATATATGAATAGAGAAGGCCATATATGATATTATAATATCAGGGTAAGTCTTGTATTAGTGCTAAAACTTATAAACAATGATAATAAATGGAATTAAAGTTTTGTTTGACTTAGTTTGTATTGTTTTACGTAGTAATTCAGTGGCTGAGCTAGTCGAGGAAAACCCACCTGACCTCTAGTATTTTACTTGCTGATCAGAATTCAGGTTATCTTTTGGCATGCTAGGAATTTCTTTTCAATCATTGGTATCAACATTTAATACTTGTTAAAACCATTCAAATCCCTTGAACCTCCACCCACCACCCTTCGCACCCCAAACCTCGACTAAGTTTTACCTTTTGCACAAAAGACTATCTACCAACAGCAGGGATTGGCTATGTTGCTAGCGACCATGGGGTATTAGGGGCATCATCACATCATATTTACGGTATTGTGACTGTGAGAGTTATAATTGTCACTTCACCGTCACATAGACGTAATGTGGCAGTTTGTATCATGTACATATTTCCAATTTAGGTGTCACACCCATTATCTTCATGTACTGAGCCCTCCATATTAGTGCAATATCATAATGTTTTAAACAAACTACCGCTATTTCATAGTAAACTTGTTACTGCATGATTAAATTATAAGAAGGAAGTGTGTTGACATTGCCTGCTACAATTCCCAGTCAACACCTTTATTTCAATGCTCACTTTCAGCCCACATATCTTTAAAAAAACAGCTGTGAGGCGTGTAACCAATGCGGAACTAAGAATAGAGGCTGCCATTTAGGTGGTTAGCTGCGAAATGAAAGCAATCGACGTTTGTCATCGAGTTAAGTATGTGGACATTAATTATTGATAACCTTTCTTTGGAGAAATAGATATATTTCTCCAAAATCAGGGAAATCGGTATTCAGCAGAATGACAAATAATGTATAGGTAAATTTACAAGTAAACAAATTGGTGTCAATACAAATGTGATAATAATGATGATGTAATATCTAGCAGCAATTTTTAGTGTTAGTGAATTATAGCAGAGAGTTTGTTCTGCAAAAATATATAACAGCGAAAGTCACATTATCCACATTTATCTAATTTTCCAATAAAATTTGATTCTAGCTAATTGTATGGAGTAAATTGTCCTAACTATCAAAACATTAAACTATTCTGGTGCAAACTTTATTATATAGCTTTTGAAGCATTTGGCAAAGTCTTTTGCACACAGAATGATTTCCAATTGCCTACTACCAGCAGGATGTAGCTAAAGCACAGCCATACAGAATTATAACATAGAGCATACCCCATACAGCATAATATAGCATACGCCATACACCAGCGTCAGGGTTAACCTCTCATATACTGTCACCAGATAGGCATTATATGGGATGATCAGGGAATATAACCGTTTTATGAGGTATTATCACCCTCATTGGGGCATGTCCATATGACAACTCTTAATGTATTAATTTATAATCCTGGGTATAGGATTATAATGTTTCTATATATAATAAATTATTGCTATTTACTAATAACAGTTATATACAATATATAATAAAGCTGAGGAGACAAGACATGTTTGACCGTGCTATCGCTTTCAAGAATTGGAAAGACTTGATATCAAGCAGAGACAAAGATACAGTGAGTTGACAACAGTGTCAAATGCTAGATTATCAAATATAATGAGAAATGCATACTAGGATGACACTGTTTTGGCACATTTGATAAGTGCATGCATCAATATAGCATATATCTTAACTGTGAATACAGTTAAAGAGTGAATAACATTATCGAATACAATGAGTGATCATTATCATTAACTGTGAATACAATGAGTGAACACATTAAAGATAACACTCGGTTGATGCACAATGAAGTCCCAAGTGGAAAATAATGCAGTAAAATAATAACATAAATTGACGTTAACACAGCAGATGGAGAGGAGGAGGAGCACCTTGTAAGATGTCACTCCAAATGTCCTGGCACAACAGGTGGAGAGGAGGAGGAGCACCTTGTATGATGTCACTCTGATGATGTGGCAATAATTAGCAATTTCACGAGAGTGTTTAAAGCGGGCAGGAGGGCGTATCGAGAATAGTGTGCTATGTGCAATTTGACCAATTTTATTTAACAACTAATTTCTCAAGAAATTAGTTGTTAGATCAAACATACTACTGGCACACCAAAAGCCTAATTAAGACAACTCAGCCAAACCAAAGATCTCTAAAATGCAAATCAGTAGGAATCATACACCAGTGAATATTTATTATGTTGAGGTTTTAGAAGCCGACTTTCAATAATATATGCATGCTAGCAGCATAAGTCATGCCAGAGTGCTTGTGGAAAGAACTGTTGCAAACATGATCTAACATGTATTTACACAATACCTGTTCTCTTCTGTGGAATCCTCCATTGGAAAATCTGATAGCCAAACGTCAAAAAATGCCGACACAACATGGCTATTTACAATCTCTTTTGGCAGTCGTAAGATACCCTGTAAATATAACGGGCAGTCATATGTAATATATACACTATACATGATATAGAGCAGAGGTTATACAATATAGAACAGACGCGTGTGTAGACACACACTATAGACACACACTATAGTTATACAATATAGAACAGAGGCGTGTGTAGACACACACTATAATTATACAATATAGAACAGATGAGTGTGTAGACACACACTATAGACACACACTATAGAAACACACTGTAGTTATACAATATAGAACAGAGGCGTCTGTAGACACACACTATAGTTATACAATATAGAACCGACGCGTGTGTAGACACTATAGTTATACAATATAGAACAGAGGCGTGTGTAGACACACACTATAGTTCTATAATATAGAACAGAGGCGTGTGCCGACAAACACTAAATAGACACACACTATAGTTATACATTATAGAACAGTAGCCATATGAATTCAATGGTCAGATGTATTATATCATTACATCAGAGGTGTCCATGAAAGTAAAACAATCATTCAAGGTTGACAATTTTACACTTTTATAACAATGTTATTTACTTATACTTCAGATTCGATTTGAGATCATTATAGGTTAAGGAGAAGTAAAAATTGATACTGAGGTGCAGATGAGATAAATGGAAATAGTAAATGTTTATGACGTGCTATTAGCATGACAAGATGACTGTGTTATGGTGATGTTACTGGTACTGTAGTGAGACAGTATGCCACATACCTGGCAGAACCCATTAATTTCGTTGACATGGTTCTTCTTAATTCTGAAGGCTTTTTCTAAAGCATTCATGGCTACAAAAAATGGTTTGATGTAATAATCATTGACAAATAGAGAAATACTGTAATGTCAATACTATGCTATTGCCGTACTAGCAATGACTCTTGGAGTCGGTTGATACAGATGATACTGCCCTACATATTTTATGCTGATAGAATGATAGATGATGGTAGAGGTTGACGAGAAATACACTCAAACGACATGACATTCCCGTTCTAGATCATTCTTCACTCGTTTGTGTTTGTGCAGAGGAATAAATTAAAGAAATAGACAGTCAATACCAATAGACTATACATCGTGCCTGATGTCTGGATATAAATAATGTTAAATTGAGTGCGTCAGCATAAATTAATTTTCTTTGATGAAGACCAACAGATTATTTTCCTAAATTGTTTCTCCAATATTGAGCAGGATTGTTCCCAAAGTTACGATGGTTTGACAGCATTTATGACAAGAAATGTCATTGAGTTTGAATGAGCTTTTAGATATGTACAAAAACATTTGTACCATAATCTGTATTTTGTACAAATGAGCTTTAGAATTGCACATAAGACTGCCTGAAATGAACATGATAGATTGACAAATTTTGATTTTTTTTTTTACACACGACACTCCAAAACTGAAGGCATGAATCTTATTTTGAAAGACTTCGGGATAATTTACAACATTACTTAAACTCATCTCTTCCGATTAGAAGCAAGCAGTCCTAATTACTAACCCTCTGGCCACCAGGTCAGTAGCCGTAAAAGTCAAGTACTGCAAATGTGCACATTTCTTCCTTATTACTAGCACACTAGTAAATCAGTGACATAATACTATAATTATATTTAATAGTTCTATATTGAACTCCCTGCCACTATAGATTATAAACATTGTCTCAGATAAGAGACCCTCTGCATCAACAATGTAACAGCGTGTAATAAATTCTTTTATTATCTTATGAAACATTAGCTCACATGCATAGATAGTTGAAATGCTACTTGAGAAGAGGTTATGTAATAGTTAATAGAGAAGAGGTTATGTAATAGTTAATAGAGAAGAGGTTATGTAATAGATAATGTTCTTTTAAGTACTGCACTAATCTAATCTTCACAGATGTTTGAAGTTTTTTAAAATTAACTTTTATGGATCTATACGACAATACCACTTTTAATTTTGAACAAGATATTTGACAAATAATGTCAAAGAGATCACAGGTACGGGAATCATTGGTATAGAGGTTTTATATTATATGCCAATTAATATATTTGCATTTAGCAATTTGATAGTTATGTTATGTTGTAAAAAACGTTTCAGATAAAATATGATCTGTAGTCCCCCCAATACATACATGAACAGTTTATGGAATTTACAAGCTCAAACATTCATAATTTCATTCATTCATGTCACTCCTATGCCACTAGGCCCATGCTTCAACCGCAGCAATTTTCAAACTCCAAGCACAAATCATGAAGCAGTCATAGTGAGTATACAAGGTAACCTACGCATTCATACTGGATGCACATTCCTACTCACTGGGTAGTTCTGGGACATCAATGTCATGACCAATCCTATCATGAAGCATTCTCTACAAAAATAGTTTATAATAAAATAAATTACCACGGGAATGTTTTGTAACTAATAATTGGGGCTATATCTACATGTATATGGATCTCACATTTGGCATACTTTACAATGACATGGCCAGCCCTCTCAAGTAGCAAAAATGATGATAAAAATATATCTAGAATCTAATACTGCATATTATTTTATCTTCGGACATATTGAGGAAGGCAAAAGCAGTGCTGCAGTAGTATATCAGATACCATTCCATAGTTTTATTATGGTTATAATCTGCATATAACATGTAATATAATATAATCTGCATGGTTACTTATGTTATAACCTGCATGGTTACTTATGTTATAACCTGCAACATTCATTAATATTGCCATGGATTTTAATAGATTATTACACACAAAAAGCTGAAAAAAAATCATGATTGCAAAAGACGGTGTTGGTGATTCTATTGTAACTTGGGTAAATAGGTCTTTTTGGTGTATTCAGTTACCATGGGTTTGCTGAATCAAAATCAAACCCAATAATGAATGCAGTAAAGCTTGGTTTCCTTAGAGCAAGCGCAATCATATAAGTATGTGCAAGTCAAGTGTGCAAGCACAGCAGTGGAAATTGTATCAGCTATTGCGTTAGCACTCGTGCTCTTGCTTTCACAGCAGCACAAACAAAAGGAAACCAAGCTTTGCACTAATAGCCAACTTTGGTACCACCAGCTCAGCATTAATAAGCTATCTACAGAGAATCACAATGGTAATCTCTGATTCAAAAGTACTACAGCGTTGGCTTCAAATGTTAGAGCAGCTTCTGCTAGCTGATAATCAGCAGTGGAAGTGTGCAAAACAGGAAACAGAGTTGAAAACAAATACATGTATTTATGTTATTACATCGTATCGTATCATGCTGGGGACAAAACAGCTATAAATATATATTTGTATATACTGGTATATCTTTTAAATATATTTATAGATGTAGTAAGCCATATATTATAGTGTGATATTTACTGAGAACAACTAAACAAGAGTGATAACTTACTACTCACCCTCTGCCGATACACAACATTACAGCAGGGTGCCATTGCATAATAATGCAATCATGTAACTGTACATGTTCATGTATATCTTGTTGTACAACCACAGACTGTTATCCATTACAGTTTAGACAGTATATTAATAGAATTATCTGGTATTTTATTCAAGTCTGAATTATATTATGGCCAGAGTCAAATAAATAGCAAACCGAACATGTAGTTTGCCAGTTGACACAGATAAGTAAGTACACCTGTACAAATAGCGTGATGAACTGATGGTGATGATATGACGATGTTGACTAGAGAAACCTCCCAGGCATTATATTACATCTTAAACAGAGTATACAAATTATACGTGTTTTTCTCGCCCATTCCATCTTCTCCCTTCACTCCAAGTCTCCACCCTACCAGACTCTCTACTTTATCTCTTCCTCTAGCTACTGCCTCATCTCCATGTGGGCAAAAGCTACCAGATTTCTTGAACAGTCTTCCAGTAGTCTTCCCTACACATTTGCGAGATGAGTGGTTGAAACCCATTTAGTAGGACAGCTTTGAAGCAGTACTTGGTGGTACTTAGCAGACTTGGTAGTACTTAACAGACTTGGTGGTAGGCCTACTTAGCAAACTTGGTGGTACTTAACAAACTTGGTGGTACTTAACAGACTTGGTAGTACTTAGCAGACTTGGTGGTTCTTAGCAGACTTGGTGGTACTTAACGGACTTGGTGGTACATAGCAGACTTGGTGGTATTGAAACGGACTTTACTCTCTCTGTTAGGTGAATGCAAAGGAACATTTACTTCTTCATTTGCTTCTTCATTTGCTTCTTTCACTGCTTGTAGTAACTTGTAGCATTAATGGCCTACTGTAGCAATAATGGCCTACTGTAGCAATAATGGCCTACTGTAGCAATAATGGCCTACTGTAGCAATAATGGCAATACAAGAAGATAACAAGAACTCTCTGGCGGGGCCTCCAAAACTTGGTAGGAAGTTTATTAAGCCCTTGGAGAAATACAACAATGGATGAAGAAGGTGGGGAAGTATATTAACACCGAGTATCAATTTATGCATGTATCTACTCCAGTAGGAACACAAGGACTGAAGCATATGGAGTTATGACAACATTACTAGCACATGGTAGCTTGGTAATTATAGAAGTAAAGCCAGCAATGTATAATGTTCATATATACTGTATGCATTGCAATATGGTTATGCAAAGTTAAGTAGTTAAGTATATAGTCTATTGCAATGCCACTGTATAGTGCAGTGTCCATATATCTCAGCAACATGTTAACTTGATAGATCATGGCTAGATAATAGAAGGCAGCTGTCTACATCTGTAGGGTACATCTGCAGCCAGCATATAACGTGCTCCTATCATCTGGGAAGTTATCTGTCCTCTACTAGTCTGGGTGCAGGGATCTTCACTAGTGCAGCTGGAAGGCAGGCCGTGGTCTACACAATCAAGGTACAAGAATGTGCATCCATAACAATACTATAACAACCTCACTCAACCTACAACACCTCACCTCACTGTGGCGCTCAGACTGTCGTACTTTAGTCTTCAGCAGCTCTACTTCCTTTTTTAAGCTCATAACTGTTGAGGCGCCCTGCTTTCTCAGGGACCGTTTCTCTTCCTCAAACCTGTAAAAGTACCACAAATATTTGATTGGCTTGGTATATTATGAAACGAAAATTTTAACAAAGCTTACCAGTTCACCGGCAGGCTACTGCAATGCCACATGTACACATATATTATACGTTATGTACGGATTTGCACCTGAAATAAAGGAAAAATTGTGATAGTAAATAATGAAAAATATGTTATGCTTGAAAAAAGGCTATAATTGTTTTTGTAACGTATCCGACACTAGTTTGGAGTAGATACCCAGAAATTGGATAGGTAATCCTGCTCTAGGTATATCATATTCCATTACAAATACTCACACTTGCACTAACATTTTTGCCTATAACATTTGCCTTGCATTAATTAGGCAACATTGGGTCTATTTATAGAAATTATGTTTCGTATATATATATTCTAATTTCTGCAGAATTATAAACGCAGTTGGAGCAGTGCTATCATACGGGTGGGGCTTCTATAAGGGCCTTGCATAACATAAGACAGAAGCTTTAACAACTGGGTGCAGAATCAGACACTTCAAAACTAAATAATATATAAAATTCTTCTATATTATAATTATTTAGATTTAAGGTTTTTAGCGAAATGTCTTTCTAACGTTAGTCGGATATTCAAAACAAAACAATTGTCTAAAACTGATTTTACAATTTAATTATAAAATTGTCCAGGGAATATCATTCGACCTTAAATTTGGTTTGCCAAACGGATGATAAAGATTAGACATAGAAATGCTTATTTAGCCAATGAGAAGGCAAGAATTTTAGGAGTAAAATCCTCTGGCAAATTGAACAATCGATATCGGCCTAACCAGGGAAATCTAAAAACACTCGTGACTTTTAGAAACCAACATGTCTTTCTGTCAGGTCCTCAGGCATTGGGAGTAAACTTCACTGATAGGTTAAGGTTAATTTTGAAAAAACTTGAAAAAAAAGAACACAACCCAACCTGACATCAGGATATTGAATCTATTATGGTCCCAGATATTGACTGGGGTCTGATCTGCTCACCTCATACATTATATATTACTATTATACTAGAAAAAAACAAATTCAGAAGAGGCTGTAAATATATATTAGAATTAGAAATTTCGACCTGTGAAATTAGAAAAGGTAACATTGGATGAGAGAGAGATTACCAACAATTTATGCTGTGTCACAGTAAAGATCTTCTGGTCAACATGGCGAGAAGGCATAATCTCTAGTCCCGATATATCTTACTCATTTTAGCAAAAACTATAATATTTCAGCTTAGTTCTAAAGCAATTAGTTTTATTTCATCAAGGGGATTTTTTTATCAAGGCGATTATTTAATCAAATGCCAGTACAACTCTTTTAACAACATTACAGAGCTGTGTCAAGCAGACGACTATAATATTAAATGCATGTAATAATTATAGGTAAGAACTAACCTGTTAGTTGTGTCCACTATCCTGCTCTCCAACTTGTCTGTTAACTGATGTTTATCTGCGTGAAGCTGCTCCAGCTGCAGCTGCAAGTCCGCAACCTGTTCGGCCTGTTTACAAAGTCTCTGGGAGTAGTCATTTTCTAATTATATAACAAATGGATAAATATGTCAGTTTTTGTCAAATAAAAGCACAAAGCTCCAAGCCCTCCAAACACAATCTTTGCAATTAGGGCCAAGGTTGCTTGCTTGCAATAAGGCCATGGCTTTCCATTCTGAACTGCCATTCGTATTGCAGCACGTTCAGCCGCACGTTCAGCCGCACGTTCAGCCGCACGTTCAGCCGCACGTTCAGCCGCACGTTCAGCCGCACGTTTAGCCGCACGTTTAGCTGCACGCACAACGTTTTTATCATAGAACTCTAATAATAATAGAAATTAAATAAAGTTGATTGGCCAGTTGTATCTGACTAATCAAGTAATTTGAGAGCTGTCTTACTAACTCCCTGATTGGCCAATGTGGGCCACCAAGTGCATCATGGGGTGCCTGTCTCGATTTCATTTAAGACGACGTCACATAGCCCATGCTTCTATGCAATGCCCACGATGGTCTAAAGAGGCGTGGTATTGGTGACTACTCGTCGATGGAGCGTAGCCAGATGTGGCATAGTAGCACTATCTGTGGTCCAGGTATGTTGTTTGTGTGGCCTTTTGAATTCATATTGACCAGTATAAGATTGTCTTTGTGTTGGAAAGTTGTTCTGTGTTGAAATTTATTCATCTTTTGTATTTTATTCAAATGCAAGTAAATGCAGTAGTGATATTAGCATCAATGGCAGCATTGGTACTGCCATAGGACCTCTGTGTAAGTTTGAACCGGGGTTGCTAATCTTTGCTAGCTAGCCGTAGCGAGACAAAGAGCTCCGTGTCTAGAATGCAGTTGAATCACACCTCTCAGCTGGTCAACTCACAGCGATTCTATTTCACAAAAAAAGTTTGTTAAGTGCAGATTGGCGGTAGCGGTTTTCATGTGTTCGCGTCAATCACAAACTCAGTGTGGTGATTCAGTCCTCTCCCCATGTCTGACCGGAATGTCAATATTCCATTTCGTTTCTATAGTTATTAGAGTTCTATGACGTTTATTCTTTGTTGTAAGTCACTTTTTGGATGCCCGCCAGCTATTTTTCGTAATTTGCGTAGGGACAAACATATCAAGGTAATCTTTAAATAGTTTATCTGCTAAAAAGTTGGTTTTATCATAATCAGTAGGCATTCCGGCAATTTCAGGCATCCTGATGTCACCTAATTTACAAACTCCGGGACAACAATAAGGTTTCAAATCCTTAAATTCATAATTTGGACTATTCAAACAGCAATTATTTGCAATAAACTTTGATTTTGACTTTGAGGCATATCCAGACCGCTTAAATAAAATACATTGGGTGCAAACTCATAAACGGACATAACGAAAACCGGACGAAACCTAATAGTTTATTAAAGCCTATAAAAATGATCAAAATCTTAATAAATTATCAACGCATATTTTGATGTAATGTTGTGAAAAAGTATAACAAAAGAATTTATCATAGATTCATCAATACTTATTTTTATAGCAATAAACTCAAAGGAAGCTGGAATAGCTGAAACATTAATGTGCCTTGAAATCGCCGCAGTCCTCTGCTCCGTGGAGGCATTGATGACATAATTTATGTGTGCATAACTGAATCATTGCTCTACATTCGCATAACATGAGCAGATTGGTCAGCGGTTGAGATTGCAGCACCTCTATTATGAGGTTGGGTTTCGATTCCTGCTGCGGTCGAAAATTATTTCTCTGGAGGCTAGGTGGGTTTCCATCGACTAGCTCTGTTATCGGATTACCACAAACAAAAAACAGACAAATATGTACCAACGCCATTTATCAGAAACTCTCTTTTACACTGAACAAATCAGTGGTTTAGAAAGTTAAAGCCAAGCCAACCCAATACAAACTAAATGTAATCGCATGTTATTATAATTATACCCTAATACTGAACTATACCTATGTTTTTAAGCTTGGTGTTGGTTTTCTCAATATTGGCTTCCAGGTCAGTGGAATGCTGTTTCTGTAGAGAATGTTTCTCTCTCTCACATTCGCTCTTACATCTCTCTATGGCTCTCTCATGTTCATGGGTCAACCTCTGCATTTCCTCTTCCTTTACCAAACCTTCATAACACCATCAGATCATAATAACAATCATACATATATAGCAGCTGTTGCACAATTAAAAATATTAATCACAGTATTATTCTTGCTGTTTGATAATCTTTGATTAATCTGAATTCGCACCGTATAAATTTTCTCGCTATTTTCTATCATTGAAACATTGAAAATATTCGTTCAAAGATAGACCGAAATACCTAACCACCAAAAAATTAACCAAAAATATGGTGACTGGGCATCCATGATTCATAATAATTACATATGTTGGATATCAGTGAATATGCACAGTGCGACATTAACGTGCGTATGCGTAATTACTAATTATGCAAAGTAGTTGAGGAACAATCCTGAACATGTTTGAGTCGAGCCTACCCCGACCCGAGTATTCATTAATTTCCTCGAGTGGGTCAAGTCAAGATTGAGCGCGATTTTTGTATATTTAGTATTTGGAAGGTCAAGGCCTAGTATTTCTGCATAAGGTATTTACAGGTACAGGTGTAGTAATAATTATTATCTACATTTATTATTATCTACATTTATTATTTTCTACATTTATTATTTTCTACATTTATTATTATCTACATTTATTATTTTCTACATTTATTATTATCTACATTTATTA
>JAOQGN010001568.1:0-13759 GCA_027564295.1 Himantozoum antarcticum
TTGAAACATTGACCTTGAGACATTACTCCATATCACTTATATCACTGCGCTCAGCCAATGACATATATATCCCTTCTCCTTTCTCCCTTGGAAGGGAAATGTCATTGATTCAAAGCCGGATTTTGAGGAGTTGTCCACCATCAACTTTACATGCCCATATCCCATGATATTAATTGCCATTACACAAAGCTCATGAAGTGCACTTCCCCAAAGCAAGAACAATGTGCTGCTATTATGTGTAAGTGTTGATACATGTATATAGTTTATTTAGAATTCTAAGATAAATAATAAACTGATTAAGTGTTGAAGTATGTTATACATCTATAAATAGACACAGACATACCTTATGATGCCTGGTATGCTGTGTTTTAGGAACACCGCTACTGGCCGTTATCCCCTGGCTACTTGTGAGAATATATCTGGATGACTTTCAGTAAGTGATATTTGTACATATCAAGTAGTACAATGCAATGACATTCACTATTGCTACACTCACACACCCTGTTCCCATTGCATTGATATCCTGGGGAAATGTTGAGTTCTTACTGCCTAAATCATAACACATTGTAGTGGAAAACCGTACATTTCATACTGCAGTATGTAATAGATATTACCAGGCCTTAGTATATCTAGTTTATAGTAAAGTTTTAAGAGATCACAGTGAATATCGGAGATCATAGCAAACAACTATCGACACGATTTCCCTTTCGTGCTGCCGTGCTTTCGTGCTGTATATCATGGCCTGTGTGAGCTGAGCACTTGGTATATATAATAATGATATTTCTTTGCAAAACGTCTGCTATCTTTTGAGATCCATGTGTATGAGCTTTTGAGATCCATGTGTATGAGCTTTTGAGATCCATGTGAGTGAATAGCGGCTGCCTTCTATTAGTGAAAATATCAGTTGCATATTAAAATTTATGTTCTTTTCTATTTTTTTTTTTTTTATATTGTATTTTACGCTGGAGTAAACAATACCAATGGTAGAATGATTGGTTACTAATAGTATTATGCTTTCTGACTGCTAAGAGATACTGGCTGTAATCGAGTCATAGTTTTAATTTTATGAACAGCTGACTAATGTACTTCTGCTAGTAGGCAGGCAACTAGGTAACAACGGCAATACTAACAACAATTAGATCAATAATAATAACAGCAGTCAAATCAATAATAACATCAACAGAGTTATAGCAATAGCAACCATTAGGCAGCTAATTAGAGTATTTGGGACTATGCCTAGTCTGTTATGATTTAGAATCATAATAATCTGTAGATAATTCACCAGTACTGCAATAACTACAGACCAATAACTACAGAACAATAACTACAGAACAATAACTACAGAACAATAACTACAGAACAATAACTACAGAACAATAATTACAGAACACTAACTACAGAACAATAACTACAGAACAATAACTACAAAACAATAACTACAAAACAATAACTACAGAACAATAACTACAGAACAATAACTACAGAACAATAACTATAAGGAGTGCGCTAATGGGAGAAGGGCATGACAACAAGTTCATTCAGCGGAAGTGCAGTTTTAAAGTTTTAAGTCAAGTCAGTCAATTTTAAATGAGAAATGGATAGCAGTGTTTGTATATTAGATGCTTGGATGTAAAAGTCAGAAAGTTGAGAATTTTCTCATGCAGTGCGAGACCAGTTTTTTATGCTGAAACTTTGGGTTTTATTTCTGTGCAATATTATTTACTTATTGGCAAAGGTATAATGGCAGTTGTGTTGAAATTTTTGAGTACAGCCTGTTGATATAACATTCGTGTACAGCCTGTTGATATAATATTCGAGTACACAGCCTGTTGATATAACATTCGAGTACAGCCTGTTGATATATCATTCGAGTACAGCCTGTTGATATAACATTCGAGTACAGCCGGTTGATATAACATTCGAGTACAGCCTGTTGATATAACATTCGAGTACAGCCTGTTGAATGTTATATCAACAGGCTGTACTCGAATGTTATATCGAGTACAGCCTGTTGATATAACATTCGAGTACAGCCTGTTGATATAACATTCGAGTACAGCCTGTTGATATACATGTAACATTCGAGTACAGCCTGTTGTTATAACATGACAATGCTATGCTCAAGTCACACCACTGTTTGATGTTCAAAATTTGGAATTGCCTCAAATAACTAAATATGGCAGTAGTTGAGAATAAGTAGAAGATGTAGTCTGAGTCAACAATCACCAGGTAGCACTTAGCAGGTAGCAACAGTTAGCCTCATTACTTCTTTTCTAACAAAATAATTGCAAATGCAAACAAATCCTAAATATGTCCATCAAATTGCAACGCTAGACAGGATAGATAAATAATTATTATAATCTGAAGAATCTGCAACTCTTTAATTGGTCGGTTGCAGGTGCTGGACAGCCTACCAGAATCGAGCATACAGGTGGATTATTGAAGTACCAATTGTACTAACTATAGTGGTAAGTGAAGCAGTCCGTTGTGCCCTGTTGAAATTTGGAGTTGTCTATTTACTGATGTCAATTACCATCACTGGTAAGAGGATAACTCTGAAAGGATGTTTGATATTGCATCTTTGCTGGCCAAACTTGTATCACTAGTCCGGGTGTGTCACAGTGTCACCATTTGATCCGGCTTATTAGACTAAAATCCAATACCAATCCATTGCAACAGAAATTGCCAAATCAACTTCAAACAATATAGTAATCGTATTACAGCTCAATCAATATCCCCTCTGCAATCGTTTGCCATAATATGTGTTGACACAGGATATATCTTCTATTAAATATATTGTAATTTAAACCTATTTATTCCTTTACTTTCATCAAACTCTCATCTCGTTATTCAATTGTGAGCAAAGTGGCTGTTCTAAATATAGAATGTCCAGTTGATAGTAATCTATGTCATCAAGGCCTTTGTAGTGTGATGTGGCACCCTGCATACAGATTGTCATCAATATGCGTATGCATCACATCTCCAATAGGTGATATATTTTGAGTAATTCTGTTTATACATTAGAATAACTCGCCTTTATAGGAGCACTAGATTGATGGTGCAGGCCTAATGTATTTTTAACCTAACAAAATTTAGATTTGTCTTTCTTGTTAATGTGATTTAATTATAGTTACGATTATTAACAACCGGAGTCTTTATTTAAAGACAAATTAAGACATGTGTGTCATACATGTAGATATTATGTAATGTATGTAATACATGTATATATATGTAATGTATGTAGTACATGTATATATATGTAATGTATGTAATACATGTATATATATGTAATGTATGTAATACATGTGTATATATGTAATGTATGTAATACATGCATATATATGTAATGTATGTAATACATGCATATATATGTAATGTATCTAATACATGTATATAATATATGTAATGTATGTAATACATGCATATATATATAATGTATCTAATACATGTATATAATATGTGTAATGTGTCTAATACGTGTATATATATGTAATACATTATATATCCATTCTATATTACCATGAAAATGCAGTATATAAATCACCCTACACTGTGAGAGTTATTATTATGATTTTAGAAACAATGGCAATATTTTATTTGGAATTTTCCAGTATTTCTTCTTTTTTAGGTTAATTTTATATTCTTCCTAATAATTATACGACTGCTGTTTACTAAACTAAAGGCATCGGAGTCGAGCAGCCGTGAGGCTAGGATATACAGGTACATGTAAGTATTACCAGGACTACTTTGCTAAGGCCCGGCCACACGGAACATCAAAGTTACTGTCGACATTGTGATAAGTAGTAACATCAGTGATCAGCCAATCAAAATTTGATGCGGTGACTAACATATAAAGTGAAAGAGATACACTTTAAACATTGACTCCCACATCAAGTCCTCATTAGCTGATTGCTACAATGGCAACATTGCGGCTAACATCAACAGAAATTTTGATGTATCGTGTGTCAAAATCTTTCTCAAATACCATCATATCCTGAAATAGCCTATTGCAGAGCACCACTGCAGAGAGTCATGTTGTTACTGAAATAGCCTAATGCAGAGCACCACTGCAGAGAGTCATGTTGTTACTGAAATAGCCTATTGCAGAGCACCACTGCAGAGAGCCGTGTTGTTAGTGCATATCCTGAACTAGCCTAGCACAGGGAATAATATTCATAATACCGACCATTGGTACAGCATGTAATTTTTATTGCAATTATGTGATGTTAGGAGTTGTGCTATCATGCTTGTGAGTTATTTATGGATTTATGTTTCAAAAACCACAACAACTACGCATACTGTGGCCAGCTCTCCTACAACCAAGAGTACTTTACTTTGTGTTTGCAGATAATAACGAGTGTATAAATAATTTAGTAATAGCATGCATGGCAATATTTAGCGCAGTCTTTTGTTTTTGTATACCATTGACCTCTACTTACTCTTTGAATTGTAGACATTAGTTTGCTGCCTGTGCTCGATCTCTGCAGATCTGCCCAGTTCATCCATGACTGTCCGTCAGAAGCTGTCTTCTGTTTTTTTTTAGACGTTAGTGGTGGACAATGTGCATAGAATTGAGTTTGGTAGGAAAACTACACTATGTGTTCTGATATTTTACTGACAATGAAAAAATGTTTAACTCTCAATGAGAAATACACTGGTCACTTATTTCCTGTCTCACAGTTGGGATTGGAGCAGTGATAGCTAAATTACAAGCTCTTTAGCAAGCTAGGATTAACAGATCCTCTGGCTACTGAATTTCCCATGAAATCAGCCAAAGCTTGTTTGTCAAAACAAAGTGTAAAAGAATTGTCAAAATAGTAATTCTAGTAATAAAAAGTCCCAATTTGTCATAGATTCACAAATCGAATTTTTATTTATTTTAAACGAAAAAATTAAATTTTTATTTATTGTTGACATCTAAAAGTCAGAACTCATCCTATAAATGACCTCGTAGTTAACTTTAATGGAAAGTTTGGCACTAAGATTAAGTTAACTTTACTGGAAACTTTCGAGGCTAGGACCAATGCTGGACAGTCATGGCAGCACCAAGGGTTTGTGGTAAGATAGAAAACTCTACGTACATGTAGATGTACTGAGTGCTTGTGTATTCGTTATGGCTATATTATCTGTCTTTGCTGTGTCCATGTCTACTTACGGAGTGCTTGTGCATACTATATATTGCTATGTTGTTTGTCTTTGCTGTGGCTATGTCTATTTGTTACTGCTTTTAACAAACTGCTTGGTATCAAGGTACTTAATGTCATATTTTACTTGCCATTTGGCAGTTTTCTATCGTGGTGAATCTATGGGCACCAACTTGCTTACTCACTTACTTTGCATTGCCTGATAGCAGAGCATTCAGATACTGACTGCCATCGTAAATTATTCTGATTGTTTTGCAAGTTGTCTTCTCTTGCAGTTGTTAAATCTATTTCTACCAACGGGATCTCACCGGATATTGAGCAGTTGTGCAGTGGTGTTTCACAAAAATTATGCTTAGCAGTGCGGACACAATTATTAGTTAGGGCGCTGATATTTCACCTACTGATCAGAGTGCAGGGAGCAATTTTAGGTCTAGGAATTTTGCACAAAATAATACTTTTAGCAGGCAATTTCCTCATTTTTTATTTATTTATAGGGGTTGGCATAAAAGTGCTGCCTCGTGCTGTGGTGCTGACCTTAGCGTGCGGAACTGTTGTGGTGGAAACCTTAAGCACCTTAAGCTTAAGCTTAAGTTTAAGCTTAAGTCCCACCTTAAGCAATTGATCCCGTGTTCCCACCAACCATTGAAATGTTGTTGTTGCTGCTCCATATAGCCTGCCTTGTCAAGCTTCTTTCATTCTCATACTAGTCAATATAGCAGGCTGGAGTTGTACACTGCTACTCCCATAACCTACCACAGCTGAGATAGGGCCCGGTGAAGTGGTACCTAGATTCAAGAGAACAGGCTCTGGAATAGCGGCAATGACATTTATTTACTTGCTCAGAACTTAATGCTCGCTCACTACCAATGGTAAACCGAAGCAAAGCCGTTCCTTTACCGTTGACTACCGAATCCATCTCTAATTGCCAAATACAGTTTCAAAAAAGAGCGATAACCTAAGGAACTAGATGGGGGAAATATGTGAGCCTATCCAACCCCAAGCCACAATCTAGAAACATACTATTTCCAACTGTAATTTTCGAAGTGTCAGTATATTTTCCGGATACGCCTTCAGCCTTCACTGGCCATAGACTTGTGAGATCACGGTTCCGTGGACAAAGTTTATGCAGAGAGGCTATTGCTATTTGAAATTGAGCTGCTTCCAATGTTTTGTAGCATTTATTATGTGACTAACTTTACCTTGATATTGTAAAGAGTGAATAATGATAAGCAGGGTATTTTTTTACAAAGCGTTAGGCTAATTTTTAGGGAGTTATCTATCCCTGGTGGCAGATAGCTCCTAATTAATTAGCCTGTTTTTGAGTAAGCAGTTATCAGATACAGGGACTATAGCCTATAGCCCTATAGCTATAGGGTATAGCCCTATATGCTTATAGCAATGCCCACAAATACATCATGAATGACAACTCAGCTTAAGAATAAACACATGAAATTGTGTAGTATTTTATAAAATGACACAATATAAAAATACTGGATGTCTGCAAGTAATATTCATATAAAGCCCTAGGGTGAAATAGATACACTTGAAAAAAGAAGACTCTCCAAGCATGCCATCACGACATTATTGCTATGGCAGTGACAATGCATTCTTATTTGATATGCTAATGGTGAGGGTATCTGTGTATCTATTGCAGAAAGCTAGCCAAGTCGACACTAGTGCTAATACCTCTATTTGGAGTCCACTATGTGATATTCTTGTTTGAGGAGTTCTTTGTCATCAATGAAGTACTGGAGCTCACCCGATTCTACTTTGATACGTTCTTTACATCATTCCAGGTAAATCAGCAAGATATAGCTCATCTATTTCTCATGATTTTGAAATTGCTGACAAATATATTCAGTTAATATTCTCAATAGCTTATAATATATTGTAATAATTTGCCCCCTCTATCTTGAGTGGGGTGAACTACTACGGATCCCTGGCAATGTGTGCGAGAGGAGACCAGTCAGAACTCTCTTATTATGGTGTCGTCTCAGCCAGCAGAGCCGGCTAGACTTGTATACCTAGTATTGAGGGGGCGAACAGAGGAAGAGGTAGGGGGGAGTTGGTCTACTCTTAGGTAGGGGTATAGGGACGGGCACATAGCAGTGTAATACAATACAGTGAATATAAAGAACAGAAGAACCTTTGTTGATGTGACTGCACAGCTCATGCACTCTGACAATACTAAAAGAAAGAGCATAGCAATGCAGGCCTTTATATATAGGCGAAGTAAAATGGGGCGGCCAGACTGTCCAAGCCATCTGCACGCTGGGGCGGCAATGGCCAGCCAATGATACATAATAAACAATACAAAGAGGTATACAGTTAGACTCATACTGTTACTGACTGAGCAAATGTACACGAGGAGTGGCAAATCCATCACAATATTAAAATATACAAAGTTTGCTCAGAAATTTGTTTATGGTGGAGAGTATCAGCTCGACTCCATTCACGGCCAGAATGATGTTGCACTGGACAGCGTTGTCCATGCTAACTGCTTTCAGCAAGACATCACTGTAAATTGGCCCAATGGAATATCTTTGGGAGTTGTTTTCTCTCAAAAACACAGATGAACATGAATAAGCGTAGCAATTTTAATTGACATGAACTCACTCAGCAAGAAAATGGATCTGACTCGTTTGCACTGAATCGTCTGCCTGAACCATCTGCACTGAACCAATCTGAACTGTCTGGCTGTGAACGCTGTCCTACATCATACAAACGTGTGCCACACAACTGACTACCGCTATTGGAAGACCGCGTTGAGCTGATACCTCCGTGCAGAAATTCTGGTATTTGCAAGAATTGACACAACTGAGCAGAAGAGTGGCACACCACACTGGTCCTGAAGTAATGACGCAAGGTATCTGCACAAATGTAGCTCCTAGTAGCGTATATCTGATGGTTTGCATCTATACTAGAAAAGAGTTTTGGAAAATTTCTTTCAATTTGATCGCCACACCATCCAATGGCATTCCAGTATGCCAAAACTCCAACCAGATATAAGCTAAGGTTAAAGTGACCGAATTTAAAAGGAAGGAACTTTGCAAAAGTTTTTCTTCTTTGACACACAAACTAATAATCGCATCAGACATGCACAGTGCATTTCCCCCAACATCTTCTGCTGTTGCATTACCACAACCTGCCAGTCCAGCAAATATTTTCATTAAATTAATCAGTATTAACTAATAATAAGTATCACTACTTCTGTCTTCATGGTTGAGTGGTTAAACTGGTTGGCTTTGCAGCACTAGCTTTTCAAGCAATCTGCAAGGATTGCAGGTTCGAATCCCTTAAATAGCAATTCATGTCCCAGCTGCATTTCAGAGGCAAATCTGCACTATATATGACCACCATTCCTTCAGGGACAATAACTTCTCGCTTGTGAGACTATTAATGGATTTTAACAATCTTATTTTCTAACACACAGGGTTTCATGGTAAGCATATTATTCTGCTTTATGAATGGGGAAGTAAGAACTGAGATAAAAAAGAAATGGAAGAGGTGGAGGACTTTAAAGAATATCCAGCTTCCTACCTTCACTACCCAAAGAACTTCTATAGACTCAGATCTTGACAGTCATTCTCCTAAAATCAACCAGTCTAGGCAGGCATCTATACAAAGTATTAAATCCTCAAACATTACTCCATCTCAGGCACCAATTGAAGGGGAAACTCAGTTCCTACTATCTATCGACGACAATCAAAATGAGCTCAGAATCAAAGAAGAAACAGTAAACAGCAGAGCTTGATGCATCTATCATCGCTATCGGTCCCTGTGTGAAGACTGGTCTGGAATAGGTGGCAACAATGCAACCACCACACTAAACAGCAACTGATATGTAAAACATATCAGTTGCAGTTACTGATGTGAGTAACTTGTAGTACACACAGTGCTGGAACAGTAACTGCCGCTTGTACCCACACACCCCCCACACACTGCATCTGGTCTGTGAAGAGTGTAACTAGAAATAGTGTAACTATACTAATTGCTCATTTTTAGCCGATTCAAGATAATATTTGCAATAAGTTGATAAAATAGAATATCTACATAATATGATACGACCTAAAATTTACAGAGCCCTAAAATTAGATATCTAAGACATATAATTGGCAGATAAATCATAGTCTCACTTCCAATGTCAGCATCACAGGGGGGATATTTGTTGCATTCTCATCCACCCACGGCTGTGTGTAAGTCACCAGCTAGCTGCTATAACATAGCTTCCCATTGTAGATCTGCACAGAACCGTTGAATCAAGTGGTCAGACCCGATCACAGCAGCCAACTCTATCAACATTTGTAAAGATAAAATAAGGAATTTTATTGTATATTTCTAAAGCTTTGCAACATTTCAATATTTTTTTGCAATGCTAATTCTACTAGCCCAAACAAGGTAATGATGGGGATTGTCTTATGACTTGAAACCTGGGAAGTATGATATGCAGAATCCACCAGATATAAATACAAGTATCTCAATTTATTGTCATTCTTTTGTGCTCCTATAGTATTTTACCTTTCAGCGTGTAATATTGTCCTCTCTTTTTCTAAATAATTTATTATCATAATGGGTATTTAGATACTTTCATAGCTATCACCTACAACTATTTTTGATTTTGCTGCTGAACAACATACAGTATTATTATTACGCATGTATATTGTATGTATGTACGTATGTACGTGAGCGAAGCTTTTCACAGGCAGAAATATTTCTTATGTATTTTTAAACTGATAAGCCAAGGTTACAAATCCAGCCACCTCCAGGGTATTTTAGCTCTTGCATGACAGACTTTTCTTAGCCAGCCAGTTGGAGATTAGATTATTTTTACATTTATAAGGCTTATAGGATGATAATATTTTTTCATTTAGTTTGATTTAAACTTGGGATATTGTCATACAATAGATCTATTGAGTGTGAGGAGCTGATTTTTAATTTTGTGTCTAAATTTAGCATAGGGTACTATTCTGTTTTATTAGAAGCACTTCTTTTATGGGTGCATTAGTTGAAGCCATTGATCTATATGGACATACTTCTGTGATACTGGTTGATGCATTATACATGTATATTGTATATTGCCACATAGCATGTGATTAGCCCTATTTTAGGGCCCCTCAGCACTGCAGGTGTATACAAGGGATCTTTCCTAAAAAGGGGAAAGGGGGCTTTCTACAAAGGGACCTCCCTTTCCTTTGTATACACCTGCAGTGCTGGGGGCCCTGAAATAGGGCTAGCATGTGATACATACGTGGTAAAATAGTATAGTATAGTAATAGTGATAATATAGTAATAGTTGGCAACTACGTAGTGCTGAAGTGTGGGGCTGAGGCTACACATGGACATAATTATATGATACCATCCCGAATCTATATAGCAATGTGATAGAATGGGCATTACAAGTGCAGCAGGCAAGCATCAAAGTGTGCCCGCGTGGCAGCTCATTTGTGAGCTCGTTCTCTTACACTTGACTCCCGCTGTGGCAAAAGCATCCCCCGGGACAAGATTAGTGCACATGGCAATACAGCGGGACGCAATACAGCACCCAGCTTTGCCTGTAACCACGTCCAAAGGCTAAACAAATATTGCAGCATAATTAAATGTATATGCGATACACAATTTATTTCTGTAAATATAAAACATACGTTAGTGTAGCATTATCAAGTAAAATAATAGTAAAAATTGTTTCGATAGTCTTTACAAATACCTCAATGAAATCTCATCCTTACACACGGTTTCACATAGTGTTACACAATTATTAGAATTGCCTGCTAGTGACAGGAGTCATCCTCTCTTCTTCGATCACTAGTGGATATAGAGCTGTGGCAATGCAGCTGTGTCGGGTACAAGACGTGGTATAATTATAGCCATTACTATGTAATTCATACAATCATCCTACCATCAATGTTTCACTAGAGAAATGACGGGCTTTGTGTGTCATTGGGAGTTATGCTTGCTTGACTTGTCATAAAACCGGACAGACAACTCTCACAATAACCTTACCACACATTACAGGTCTTAATGGAGGCTCCTGTGATATGGCTAAGTTTCACATACGGAAAACTAATGTGTTTGCGAAGTTTGCTTGTTTAGAAGAAGGCATCTAAATATTAATTAAGCGGAGTGAATATAAAAATAATGTTCATAATACAATAATGATAAAACTGTTTCCCAAAGAGTGAGCACAACGACAAGGCCAAGGAGTGTCATTTATACACCACTTTAACACACATAATTATAATATAATAGACTATAACTTATAAACTATCAGCTTTAGCAATAAGAAGAAAATTGAATATCACATAAAATTGTTAAATAATAATATTTCAGCACAGTTTGTAGACAGCACTAACAGGAGCTAGCAGGTTCTCTTAGTGCCAGCAGGTGGTCTTAGTGCTCTAGGTTAGTGTAATGTCAATGCGATGATTGTGAGCAGTAGGCAATAGCGGGTGTTAGATGGTGACTGTACGCTGCACAGTAATATACAGCAGATGTAAATATTGGGTGATAGCTGCTGTTATAGAGAGAGTATGTGTAGATGCCTTGCACAGCATAGCACAGATCAGATCTCCATTCTCTTGCTGGGCATAGGGCGGGCGGCGTCAGAGTACCATTGGCGTACATTAGCTAGAGCCTCATTTAGCTTCTCACACCACTCTACACGGTCTGCCTTGGTGTCCATACCAAACCAGTGTCTACAATAGACCATCACATCCAGCAGTGAGACCATCACATCCAGCACATCACATCCAGCAGTGATAATAGACCCAAAGGTCAATCAGTTGTTGATGGTCTGAGCACTAATAATGCATTCGGTTTGACAAAGTAAATAAATGATCACCAAATGTGATGCTGACATCACTAGAAGTGATGCTGACATCAGCAGAGGTGATGATGCAGAAAAATTTATTAGCTAAATAATCAAGCCCAAGCGTAGCATACACAACATGCAACAATAATATTACTCGATTACAATGTGTTATTCAAGTCTAAGCATAAGTCATGTCTTCCTTGATAGAACTGATAGCAGGTACATGTATATGATAGGTATCGGCACTGCACACAAGTATAGCACATCACCACTAACAGTGGCAGTTTGTGCATATTTTACAGAAGGAGGGCACTTTGGCAGTTTGACACAGACAAATATGCCAACTTGCTATTACAGTTATCCGGCAGGTACCAGTTACTCAGGAGAGGGGGTTTGGGAGGGTGATTGGAGGATACTCACTGTTCGTAGAGCATCCTGTCTCGTATTTGTCTGTTTGGCCCCGAGACGGTGTCTGTCTTACTGGCAGGTCTCACAATAAGCAGCTCAATAGTATTGGAGCGGGCACACTTGTCCCTGGACACAAGCCCAACCCGATCTGTAACACAGTCCTTCAGGCTCAGCTCTCCAATAGGCTCCTGTCAAGTAGGCATCATATGTATATCATAAAATAATAATTTGTAATATCATAACATAATATCACAACATAATATCATAACATAATATCACATAATATAATTACATACCCTACTGGAAGAAATTATTAGCAGACTTAAGTTTGGCGACGCTCAGTATAAACATGACTTAACGGACTTTATTTTTGGCGAATTTTGAATTAGCAAAATTTAAAATCACACAAATAGTTGTTTTCTACATAAAACCTTCAAATTATACCATCAAAACTCTAAAATTTTTGAAAGAAATAAATTTTGGCGAATTTTCCATTAGCGAAATTAGCTAAAATTAATTCCAACCAATAATTTCTTCCAGTAGGGTATTTAATATAACTACATATTTCATATAACTACATGCATCCAATTTACATACTTTACATGTACATAATTATACATAATTTTCTAAAACAATATTATCTTCCTATTATATCGCGTTTATTCTATTCATACAGCATGTAACATATGCGATGCATTCTGTTGAACGCAGGTGGATGACATGTAGTGCCAATTGTAAGTCATACACACAACAACAACTCAAGGAATCCCAGGCAAACTAACTGTCCCACTCACAGGTATCCAATAAATACTGGGTAATAAAAACAATAGTGCGGAATTCTATCATTATAAAATAGTGAAACTCTGACTAATGCAATTATGATAAGAAAGGCCAACAATGTAAAATAATTACTACGCATGATTGTTCAAATTTGTAGCTTAAACACTTATAAAAATAATTATATTTCACTCTGACGATGTTTAGAATGATGATAATAGGTTGAAATATTAGTTTTTAAACATGAAGTAGCTATTAGTAATGCTTCGTATTTAATAAATCAATATATTATTTACAAATTTAATGTGTTATTTTAGACTGAAATAAATGCTGAATGCATCCAAGCAGGTGCTACCAAGCAGGTGCTACCAAGCAGGTGCTACCAAGCAGGTGCTACCAAGCAGGTGATACCAAGCAGGTGATACCAAGCAGGTGCTACCAAGCAGGTGCTACCAAGCAGGTGCTACCAAGCACCATTGTGTGCTACCAAGCTCCAAGTGTGCTACCAAGCACCATTGTGTAATTCCATAACATGGCATTCAACAACATGAGACAATCTGTGGGCCTCAAACAAACAGAGTTATAACAGATTCCTTTCTAGATGTTTGAGCTGCCGCTGGTG